>CM068834.1:23319909-23549909 GCA_028554795.2 Sinohyriopsis cumingii
CTTCGTCGGGATTCGAACTTAAAATCAATAGAACATTTTGTTATTAGGACTTCAAAAATTTTATTCTTGGATTATTTTTGGATTATTTTGGATTTCGTTCTACAAAACCGTTAAGTTCATATTTTTTCATTTTTTTTTTACAGAATTTTCCAGGGAAATAAATTATTGTATTTTCAAAGCTTGTTGTTTTCGCTCTTTCTTGTGTTACTGTTTATTCAAGCCTAAACAAGTGACATAATTTTATGTCCTGAATATCAATTCCACTACTGTCCACTGGATAAATTACACTACCTGAAACGAATTGTGTACTTCCATTCATCATCTCGTTTGCACCAATACACATATCATTTAACGTAAGCGGACGTGGGGGGGGGGCATACTGTATATTACTTTTGATATCCTCATATATTTAGAGATGGAATATTATGGGTTAGGATGTCTTGTCCAGAGCAGAAAATATTTCCAGCCGGACATAACGTAGCACACATAGATAGGGTGAGCGAAATCAAAGTTAAACTATTTGAACAAACTACGGACGGACATGGCTGTTTTTGATTCCAGCGGTCACCATACTCTGACGTCACAAATCATGCGCCCTCCTCATAAGAAGACCCGCTACCTTACGCTAAAGAGCTTACCCTAAGTTGACACTTTGACTATAAGTTCCGTTATTTGCTGCTGAAGATCTGATGATGTTGTTTCCCCTCAGGGAATCGAGGAAAGTCAACGACATCCCAGTGGTATTGAAATGTGTTGTCCATAGTTTCTCCCCGTCCATATTGCATGCAGAAATTGACACCTAAAACATACGAGAAAATAAACCCCAAAAGAAATCGCTAAAAGGTAATGCATTTGTTGTATATTTACCGTTGTCAACCATTTGGAAACCCCTCTTCCTTTTTCGAAAGGGTAAGAGCATATTTATCTCTCAAAAAGAAACTTTTGTGCGTATCGGTTATTTATGTATATCGTCAAATTCATTCATTTTATCGCCAGATTCATGATGTATATTGATAATGGGTGTAGGCATGGAACATACGATTAAATAAACTTTCTTGCATCATCTGTTACGATTCTGTGGTCATAAACTAAGTAAAAGAAAGAAGCTAAACCAATGTTTGTAAAACTGAACAAATAATTAAATTGTCAAAGTTATACATGAAAGAAAATGTGAGAGGAACTTCCAGTTTATGAAGTGAATCCAAAATAATCCTGAAAAATTTCCATTAAAGTCCAAAAGAATGAAAAGTTCCGTATACATTTCAGAACCAGAAACGTACTGGTCCGTCGAGAATGGTGACTTTGTCATAATAGTCCCAGAATAATATTATACTTCAAATATCATTTTTTTTCCTCCACTGAATCATCTTAAGTGTTTTCCTCTCAAATAATATCTAAATACAACTTACAAAGTAAAAACGTCTTCAGACTTGACTTTGTAACAAGAACACAAGAAATAAGAATAAGATAACTGCAAAGTCCGAGATACTTATAGTCAGGCGAAAAGGCTAAAACATACATATCATCACCACTGCTACGTGATAAATCACAAATTTCCAAAATCGTAGAAGAAATCATATGACTTAACCCTTCCAATAGTAATTAACTTAATTTTTTCAAAGATACCACCTGAACGACCTGTCCAGTGGGAAAAAGCCCCCAAACTCGTACACATATTTACTAATAATTTACTAATAATTAGTATTACTAGTAACAATAAACACGCATATAAGCATATGTGTATAGATCCTATGCAGTTTTTCGTTCTAATCATCTTACAATAGAACCTATGTATAGATCCTACGCAGTTTGTCATTCTAATCATCTTACAATAGAACGTATGTATAGATACTACACAGGTTGTCGTTCTAATCATCTTACAATAGAACCTATGTATAGATCCTACGCAGTTTGTCGTTCTAATCATCTTACAATAGAATCTATGTATAAATCCTATGCAGGTTGTCGTTCTAATCATCTTACAAAAGAACCTATGTATAGATCCTACGCAGTTTGTCGTTCTAATCATCTTACAATAGAACCTATGTATAGATCCTACGCAGTTTGTCGTTCTAATCATCTTACAATAGAACCTATGTATACATCTTACAATGGAATCTATGTATAGATCCTATGCAGGTTGTCGTTCTAATCATCTTACAATAGAACCTATGCACATACACCAAATCCAACTATAGATAATCACTACAATTTACAATCGTGAATATAAGTTACAAAAATTATAGTTAAAATCATGTAGCACGAGTTGCAAAAATATAGATATACATAACACGCATTTCAGATAACTCATTATTTGTGTACTATTTTGGTTGACACTACAAAAAAAGCTTCCATTTTTTTTGTTTGAGAATACAATGTACCTTTCATGTTCCGAATTGTCACGTTACTAGAGTCAAACAAATATTCAGTGCATGCAAAGATGCTGAGGTTTTGCGGAGGTTTTCTAGAAACACTTGGAATGGCTGGAGAAATCCTTAAAATGCATACAAATACATCGATAAATAGAGAATCGGACAAAATGCTTGTATTTGTTTCATGTGCGTTACTACACGGATCTTACCCCTGTTCTTATTTGCAATTCATCATCAGTAACAGACTTCTTTTTTATACCTTTTATAATGGTGAATTTTGGGATCTCACTGGATCTGCCAAACTCTTCCCCCCCCCCCCAACCCAACCAACACAAATGCCGCGCTTCTTGTTGGGCGGGGGTGTTGGATCGGGTGCTACGCGGCTGGACGAATCTATACTACTTGAAACATTGATTTGACATTTTTTTTAAAATCATCAGACACGAACAATGTTTTCAATGACAAAGAGAATTTTTTTCAAGATACAGTATTTTTTCCCTACCCACTAATACGGTTAAAAGTTCTTACATGGGAAAGGGAACAAGGTCGGAGTAAAACGAGTGTGGAAGTAACATACAGTGTTACCACTGTCCGTGAGAACGTTCCATCGTAATGATTTGCACTATGTATATTTTTGCACATGTGACTATTCCATATTCTTCATTAATCGCACTATGTACATTTCTCGGAAATTGTAACTAGAACATAATTCCACTAAAAGTAAGTCACACTGGATTGCATTGTACGCCCCAATGACATTTATTAATAGTTGGGGTTAAGTGCTTTCCTTCTGCGCGTTTGTTAGATACAGGGTCATGCAACTTTGTGGATGCATTTTGGATATTGGTGAATAAAAACACCGTCCAAATGAACGGAAGAATTAGTGTTTTATAAACACATTTGTTGTTTCATCTTAAACTCGTAATATTAATTTGTAATATTAATTAGTTTGGATTTTAGGTACAATGTAATACTGATACAAACTAGTCGAGGAAAAAAAAAGCAAAACTACTTCCAGTTTGTAAATTACCATGTCGGCATTAAGACTGGGGAACTGGTCAAGCAGGTGGCTTTTAAATGTTCCGTTTCGTATAACTTTCGGAAGATTCCACTTATCCTTATCGCCAAATGGGTCATTGACAGCTCCTGCCGCATTTACCAAATCTTGAAAATCGTAACCACTCTCAGCAACGAGAACTAGCAATGTCGAAATGTTCACTGAAAGCAGACACATATAATTAACATATCTACTGCTTATGAATATAGACACTTTTGAATAAAATTCTGTATATGCAAAACCCTTGACAAATTGTCAAAAATATGTTAAGCCATTGTTGTACGAAAACCCTTATTAAAAAAGTAAAAGTTAGAGGTGAAAAAACGCAGCAATTTACGAAAAGGGAATAACCGTCTTGCAATTAGATATTGGATGACTGTCTTGCAATTAAATATTGGAGTACTGTATTGCAATTAGATATTGGAGGACTGTCTTGCAATTAGATATTGGAGGACTGTCTTGTAATTAGATATTGGAGTACTGTCTTGCAATTAAATATCAGAGGACTGTCTTGCAATTAGATATCAGAGGACTGTCTTGCAATGAGATATTGGAGGGCTGTCTTGCAATTAGATAGTGGAGGAACTGTCTTGCAATTAGATACTAGAGGAATGACTTGCAATTAGATATTGGAGTACTGTCTTGCAATTAGATATTGGAGGACTGTATTGTAATTAGATATTGGAGTACCGTCTTGCAATTAGATATTGGAGGACTGTCTTGCAATTAGATATTGGAGGACTGTCTTGCAATTAGATATTGGAGGACTGTCTTGCAATTAAATATTGGAGGACTGTCTTGCAATTAGGTATTGGAGTACTGTCTTGCAATTAGATATTGGAGGACTGACTTGCAATTAGATATTAGAGTATTGTTTTGCAATTAGATATTGGAGGACTGTCTTGCAATTAGATATTGTAGTACTGTATTGTAATTAGATATTGGAGTACTGTATTGTAATTAGATAATGGTGGACTGACTTGCAATGACATATATCAGAACTGTATTTGCTACAATAGGACTACTATTAACGTCTTCAAGTATTTACACATTACACTTGAAGACGTTACACGTTCAACTTCTAATGTATGTATGTATGTATGTATGTATGTATGTATGTACGTACGTACGTATGTATGTATGTATGTATGTATGTATGTATGTATGTATGTATGTATGTTTTTTTGTATTTTTGTATGTATGTATGTATGTATGCGTATGTATGTATGTACGTACGTACGTATGTAGTTATGTAGATAGGTTGGTATGCATGTATTTATGTAGGCAGGTATATGAAAAAGAGTGATTCTAAGAATTAAATAACTTCCCCCAACATCATTCTGACTAGTGTGTGATGAATAAGTAATTTGTTTTACTCATTTTCTTGTTTAAACATAAATAGTTTATTTCACATACATTGTGAATGTCGTAAATGAACATTAGAAGTCTTCTTTTGGGAAGTTAAAAACAAGAAATTCCTCCATGTACAAGCACGGTATAAATGTAAATGATTCAGAAGTAAAGATTATCCAATGCAAAATGCACATGCATACAGCACCGAATACAGTTTCGATAATTTAACACAAACAGCATAACAATGCTTTTGGGATGGACAGTAATGACAAATCAATACACGTCCCAGGATGCAATAAATAAATGAACTTGACTTTTCACATTTTACCATCATGAATCGACCTTATCTTTAAAAGCATTTTAGCATATTACCGTTCTACTACTCACGTCAAGATGATAACATAAATTCATGCTCAACTAAAATATATAATTTCCGGTTTGGTTTTTGTAGTTTTATTTTAAGAAAAACTACCATGGTATAAAACAATTCTTGAATTATTCATGTCGAGAGCATTAAAACAGCCCATGACTAGGAATTACGTAGGATCTGAGTTAATCAATAAGGCATGACATTTTAGGCAAACGTTAATTTCGCTGTTGCAACAACACGGTGTAGAGAATCAACATTTTTCAGATCCATCGCATTCCCGCCACGAAACCGAGACACAAATGTGATTACTATCGTATTTTACGTTGTAGTGGTCTCGTAGAATTCCGGCTAAAAAAGGAATTGGCATTGCTAAGATTATACAAATTATTGGTACTACCGGATTCTAAAACATAATGAAGTATAAACCTAAAATACTTCTGGCTTGGAATGACGATATAACGTCATAAAAAACGAAGTCATGATATATACTTTTTTTTTAAAAATAATATTTACTTTCAAATCGTCTCCTAGATAATTTACATTGCGCACATTGTTTGACTGAAACGAACTTTATGTTGTTTGTTCTACATGTATACTTGTTTCTAATAATAATAAAAAAAACACATAAGAAAATATAATTATATAGTAATCAGTCCTTTGCATTTAATTTCACCTCCGTGTGTGTGTGTGTGTGTGTGTGTGTGTGTGTGTGTGTGTGATTTGGATTTTTCATGTGGCTTTAAAAAACTTTCAGTCATATCGCTATGATGTCTGCAATGTGGAAACTTATGATGTCAAGCACTGGGGCATCATGCCGCAAGTATGTAGCGTGATGTTCCACATAGGCATATTATCTTGACACTAGGCCGACCAGTCTTAACACTAACGTCTTAATGATGAGCGCCAGCGAAGCAACTGTTAGTACCATTTTTACAAGTCTTTAGTATAACTCGACTGGGTTCGAAGCTTCAACCTCCCGCATCCGAGGCGGACGCTCTAACCACTAGGCCTACGGAGCAGTCTACCCTCCCTATTTATGCATAATATTTCTGACATACTTTGAGAATGTCGAGACTCATCTAACAGTCAAGCGTCGTCAATCATTACTATTATATACATCTCATTCATTTTCTGTCTGTCTGTCTGTCTGTCTCTATCTGTCTGTCTCTCTCTCTGTATGTATGTATGTATGTGTATATATATATATATATATATATATATATATATATATATATATATATATATATATATATATATATATATAAATTTTTTTATTTAAGAATATTCTTCACTTGCATCACATATAAATTTTTTTATTTAAGAATATTCTTCACTTGCATCACAATTTTCCCAAAAGAAATTTCTTACGCAAGTGTTATTTGTTCTTAATTATTTTATGTGCAAAATCCCACAGGTATTATATTACTAAATTATTTCATAGTATGTTATCTTTTCTTCATTTCTGTTATATCCATTATAAGTTTATTCTTTATTGTCATTTTATTTTCCTTTTCCGTATCGCTTGCAATACAAATTTGTAATTCCCGTTTGTATGCTTTACTTTTCCCGTCTTCATTAATTGTACTGACGCCAATATCTTGCTCAGTTTCTACAAATCTTAATTCTTGTTTAAGTTGCTTTGATCCATGTAATGATGCAACATGACGGTAGATGGTTATGGTCAAGAGTTAGACAATCCTGCTTATAGCAAA
Source organism: Sinohyriopsis cumingii (assembly GCA_028554795.2). Lineage (NCBI taxonomy): Eukaryota > Metazoa > Mollusca > Bivalvia > Unionida > Unionidae > Sinohyriopsis > Sinohyriopsis cumingii. Next base: position 23,326,774 of record CM068834.1, read on the forward strand.
GACGATTTTGATGAAGATGATACTATAGATAAGTTTTACAAGAATTATATTCCTGTTATTTAACTAATAATTCGCCACATGAGGGATTTGTAACCCATCAGGAAACAACTAAATATAGAAGTAACTAATCCATGTACAACAAAAATCATATATGCTTTCAAAACAGACGAAGCGCAATATGATCTAATACAATATGGTTGAAAGATGAATGAAACAACATTGTGCTAAAACATATAGGTACAATTGTTCATATGCCTTATAAGGGGAAACTAACAACAATCTTATATTACCAATACTTTTAGTCACACTAATTGTTTTATGTCACTTTTAGATGCATTATGGTGGGTAAAGGAAGAATTGACTTGGCGTCAAAAATATAAAGCTACAGAATCCAAATCTAAAGCAAACATAATCCAGCCATTACAACCAGACGTTACAACCAAGTATCCCCTAAAGCCAGAAGATATAATCAGCAAACTATATTCAGAAGGTGCGTAATTAGCACAGTGAGTGATATAACAATCAAATAAGAGACGCAGCTGCTGGTATTATATTCTTGACCTTGTTAATATTTATGTGAGCATTTATTCCTAGTACAAAGAAAATTATCTAATTTGTTTTGTGAATTTTGAATATCACAGCTCAGGGTTTTCATGAAATTTGAAGTATAGTGACCCACATCTTTTCATACAATTTTGAATATCACAGCCTAGAGTTTTCATGAAATTTGAAGTATAGTGGCCCAGATCTTTTCATACAATTGTGAATATCACAGCCAAAGTTTTCATGAAATTTGAAAATAGTGGCACAGGAACAAAATGGAATGTTGTGAAAGATATTCTGGCCAAATCCAACCTTTGGAATTATTTTATAAAGGAAACAAAACCCACAAAAATAACAGTGGCATATTTTAGTTATTTACTATGTTAATTTGCTTACAACTTGTATTCCTTTGTAAAGCTGCGAATCATTCTTAGATTTTCATTAAAAACACATTTGTTTTATGTTGAAATGTTACTTGATTACTTTAGTCAACTAAATAGTTTCTCGTTTGATGAGTGTGTTTCATATTCAATGATCCTCATTGACAAATATATTGCCTTGGCGCAGGCATCCCACTCAAAGTTTCCCTGCCTATTTAATCAATTGTATAAATAGTAAAGTCTAGGTTTCAGTGTCAACCCTTCCTATTTTATCAACAAGCTATTTAACGTCAACACAATGACTTTGAAAGGGTGTCAGCTATATTGTAAACTAATCATCCGATTTTAGTTTTAGATTACAGCTTATGCAACAATTAACATACACATAATTTTTTGGGGGGGAGGGGGCGTGAGAGATTTGTCTTGAGCTGAGATATTTCATTTTCTTTTAACGCAAAATTATTAATCTTTTAAAATAATATAATGGATATAATATGGTGTTATTCTGCTATAAATCAGATTAAGATAGTTTTCCAGCCATTGACACACCGATACTGGAAAATAGTGTCAGGTTCATGTAAAAGAACATTATATTGTTGATGCCTGACTTAATTACGGTATACCGTGGAACGTATCACGTTATGTTCAGAACAGAACAAAGCAGAATACAGTTTTACTGATTTGACGTGTCGTAGATAAGGAATATAGTTAATGCAATACATGATTCATGTACAATGCATTATTGCATAAATGAATGATTAGATAATAGAATAAATAAGTTAAGAAATTCCGCTGTATACATATACTCTTCGGTACACATTATTTTTCGTGGTACCCAGCTCAAGCGATAGCCATTCCATAAATAAACCTTTGCCTGCCCAGAAAACAAACGTAACTTAATAATAAACCCTCAAAAAATCTTAAGAAAATACAAGAGCACTTTTAATTCTTTGAGACATGATGTCGATACATAATACGGTTCTATATATTTCAATTAGCAGTTGATTTTTGGTTTTTAACAACGATGTGCATTCCTGTCAACTGCTGAATAAAATATTTTGTTTGACATTAATCGTCACAAGAATCTGAGAAATCTTAGAAACAAAATTATTGATTAACTTTTAGTAACAAATTGGTTCTACCCTAACACAAAAAATAGCTTTGATGACAATGAAAATTTTAATTGGTCACCATAAAGCGATTTCTCAAATATGTTTTGCCTTTTTTCATGAATATAATACTTTCTTTTAGGTCGCACAGTGTGACCCGAAACACCATTTGCGCTTTTCTTTACTGGTTACAATTAATGCAATGAAGAAATACCCGTAAAATTGCAGTACTATATTAATAGTAAACGCGCTTGAAAAAAACGTGACTTCATTCAGTTCAAAAGTTAATAATTTGATAAATAATTTGATCCGACGTATAAGGATCAAAGAAAACTATGGAAGGGCCATTTGGAAATAAACCATGAAATTATGAGATAGCATTGGTAAACTGAAGCAAACAGGATGCTTAAAAAGGTTTCAGCAAACCATAGCGTTGTCCATTGCCTCGTTGTAGAAGTGATAGATGCATACTTGGAAAGGACTACAATTTCTTGGTGATAATAACGGAAGTGTGAAAGGCCAGTAAAAGTCACACATACTAATAATATTGCCTTAAGTGACGTCGAAAACAGATAAAGACCATATCATTATCAAACACGTCGATTTGGCAAGATTTGGGTCCTAAAACTGTTGCTGTAAGTGAAGTTGTTGCCTTAAGTGACGTCGAAAACAGATGAAGACCATCCCATTATCAACCATGTGAATTTGTCAAGAGTTAGGTCCCGAAAGAAATACCAACAGATAATAAATATAAAAACTGTTTCCATCCTTCGTCTTATCTTCAATGTTGAAATGATGTACTCTCATTTGTCTATCTTTTCATGTTTAGTCATGAAATGTGGTAGGTTTATTAGTATGCACACGTAGATGACCTGGTTAGATTTTAACAAAGCTAACGAAGTATACCTACTGTTACACCTGTTTAAACGTGTTCAGCTTTGTTGCTTTAATGAAAAACACGTGAATCGATTTTAAGAAGACTGCATATGGACTATTCAGCCGACTGTAATGAATTGTGTGGTCCTATTTGTACACATATTAAAATGACGTATTTAGATTTTTCAGACCATTTTCAGCCATTGTTTTGATTACCTTTCTGAACCTTATGGAACTGAATTTTGTAAAACACATGGTGAATTCTTTTTTCACAAGACAGCAGAAAACTACAAAACCGTAACTATGAAATTGTATAGTCATACTGCATTTAAAGATCAACTCATTTTCAGACCCTTGTGGGTTTTACTCTTTTCTTCATTAAAAATTGTTCAGAATGTTTGACTAGACGTTTATAAAAATGCTTAGTACAAATACAGCCGAAATACACTAAATATAGACACTTTGATTCATGAACCGTACTTTTTCTGAATATGCTGACGAAGGGATTACAGTTACAGATCATTACAATATTTTTTTTTTTCATGCTTGGTTTTATTTTCACTTTAAATGTAATTTCTTTTGCCTTTGTTATTCATCATGCGCCCATCATAACAATGTTTTGTGGAGACATTAATTGTACACTGTTACCTTTCAGCACTGTTACCAATTCTACACTGTTACCATTCTACACTGTTAACAATTCTACACTGTTACCATTCAACACTGTTACCATTCTACACTGTTAGCAATTCTACACTGTTACCTTTATACACTGTTACCATTCTTCACTGTTACCAGTTCTATCATTCTATAGTACTTAGACGCTTTGTAAGCATGAACCCTTGTCCATCTTTTCATTTTGAATCTATCAAACTTTAGCGACAAACAAGGTCAGGATGGAAGCGTTTTAAATCGGTTCGCCTTCAAAGATGGAAGATGAACTGTTATGCGTTCAACCTAGCGCCATAGTGTCATAGCGCATAAATTTAGTTCGTCATCGAATTATGCCAATAGCCAGGTAGTTCAGTTTTGAATGGAGTCAGCTCAACTGTAGTGTTCATTCCAGACCGCTCCGGTGACCTAGTGGTTAGAGCGTCCGCTTCGGATATGGTAGGTCGCGAGTTCGAACCCTGGCTGTGTCATACCGAAGACTTATATAAAAAATGGTACTAACAACTACCTCGCTAGGCTAGTGTTAGGACTGGTCGGCCTGGTGTCAGGATAATGTGACTGGGTGGGACATCATACTACATTCTGCAGCATGATGCCCCAGTGCTAGTCAGCAATATAAACTGCCATACTGCAGACATCGTAGCGATATGACTGAAAAATTGGTAAAGCTGCTTTCAAAATCCAAAATACACACACGCACATGATCATTATTACTTGGAGAAAAGCATGTTTACAGATGTTGAGTTCAAGTTCTATGGTTTTTGCGAAATTAATAATATTGTAGAAGGAGTTGTTTACAAATTGGTTGAGAAAATGACTCTCATCATGGTTCTGTTGTGTCTTAGCTTTTAATATCAATGGTTGCTTTTACGTCTGAACTACTCATTCCATATATTAACATTAGTCATAGTGAAATCAATTTTAGCTATGTTCAGTTGAGAGGATTTAATTTGATTATTTAAATCATTCATTGGAATTACAAAATGCTCATTGATTTATGAGTAAATCACTATTTTGGGATTATTGTAAATTCATTCAAGGAAATTCTGGATTATATAACTTTGATATATCAAGATAGTTCGTACATTAACACATTCGAGACTAATGGTACATCAGCGCATTCCATATTGCAATTCATTCAGAACACGGCTGGAATTTATTTGGAATACTCTGTACTTTTGGACTTAAGAAAAAACGTAGCGATATGACTGAAAAATTGTTAAAGCTACCTTCAAAATCCAAATCACACACACATACACATAAACACACACACACACACACACACACACACACACACACACACACATATTCCATTATGGTACAGTAATGACCATAGATGCAATCTACTAAGTGGCTACGAATCTTTAATATGCGACAAAATATAGACATGGTGAAATTCTACGGAGTATATGGTGTAGGCCAGGGGTGGGCAAACTACGGCCCGCGGGCCGCATACAGCCCGCCAAGGGTTTTCATGCGACCTAGGAACAAGTGGTCATTTGATGATTCGCACTGACACTGTTTATGTTACTGTGTTTATCAAATAAATGTGCTTCTTTTGAAGTTTAAGTTTTAAGTTTTCAAATATTAACAACATATTAACAAATGAAAATCAATTAGATGTTATTTAGAAAAACCTTTTGTTTTTGCTATTTCAAATATTAATTATTTTACTTCATGAACTATGCGGCCCGCGACAAGGTGTAAATTTGTGTATGCGGCACTTGCACTGGAAAGTTTGCCCACTTCTGGTGTAGACTATATGAGGCTCTATTTTGAATTTGTAGTGGACAGCAGGATGTGTACAGTTGATGTCTTATTATAATTATGCAATATTTCTGCATAGATGTCATGAACTAAACATAGAGCTGTGAGATAATTACCCACACGCGTCCAAACTATCCGAATCAGCTTAATTTGGCCTTGAAAGAAACGCTCATTCCTTTTGAAAAATTATCTTAATATATGTGTAATAACGTAACCGCTTCTCTCTCTCTCTCTCTCTCTCTCTCTCTCTCTCTCTCTCTCTCTCTCTATATATATATATATATATATATATATATATATATATATATATATATATATATATATATATTCATTTCCACAAGTTCGAATCCCTCTGTGATGATTACAATTTTACACGTTACGAATTTACATGTATAAATTCTTTTTATATACATGTGTGATTATACGTAAAATTGGCATTTAAAACTTTCACATCGAGATAGCCATGGTGAAGAGAATTTAATTTATTTTTCTTCTTCTTAAAACTGGTCATCCAGGTCGTACCCATATTAATCACGGTATTCTTTAAGAAAACGATTTTGATTGGTTTATATTATTTGCTCTAAATATCATACAGGAAACAAAGTGGAGAACCAGGACTATGGTTCATTCATGTTTTCAGATGAGAATTGTGTCTGTTTGTATGTGCACATTTTGCAATAGCAGTAATTTCACAAATAACTTGTTGAGTGAGAACCTTTTGCAAAATCTACCGATTATCAGAGACTAGCAATATGGTACTTTACGTTTTCTTCCATCTGTGCTAAACGGATCACTAAAATGCATCCAATTTTGAAACCAAATATGAGAACGAAGTTTTCCATTCGAAAACAAAAATGGAAATATCATTCATTCATATATATATATATATATATATATATATATATATATTTGTATTTTATATTCCTACGTCATAGTCATATCCAATTTATAAGAAACCCTTTTGTTATTTTCATATACGAACATGGTTAGTTATGACATTTATACACTTGACATTTGAAACAGCTAGAATAGAAGTTATCACAAGAAGATTTTGGTGGGTCAGACGTTTCTTAATCTAAAACTAAAAATCCACAGTTCCAGCCGTCACAACTTTCCCGATTTGTGTTTGATCGATTAATAAAAAGCATTCAGTTGCCAAAATAAATCACTCATAAATGTATTTATTCTCCAAAACAAAAATGGAACAAAATCTCGTACACTTTTACTTGCCATAAAATGGAAACAAAATATCATGGCTTAAAAGTCCCAAACAAAAACGAAAAAAGACAACCTCTAACATTTATAATTACCATATTTCGTGTCTTAAAAACTCTAAAACAAAATGAAAAAACTAACATTTTAACTTACTATAAAATGAAAAATAATCCATGGCTTAAAAAGTCTAACTAAAAGAAATCTCTATCATTTATACTGACCATATTCCAATGCCATTGTCACATCTAGAGCCAAATAAATACTAGAACTCACGCAGCTGAGCACATTTAGTTACTACATCTCCGTAGTAATTCACGTAAATCTATAAACTCCATCAGTTATGCCTGTTGATGCTGATACGAATTATGACTGCCTTTTATTACAAATCAGACACCATAATCGATGAACATGGTGGGTTATTTCTATGTCTCCACCTTTTCTGCAAACCAGATTAAAAAATACCTTTCAGCTCTGGCAGTGGTGCGCAGCGGGGTAGAAAGGGAAATTTGAATTATACGTCAGGCTGATTAGGCGTCAAATACAGACTGGTAATAAATTCGTTATAGTACTACCACAGGCACCGATTAAATGTACAATACAATCCGGCTCCTTCAAATGGCTCAGCACTCGAAAAGCTTATTTTAATTCCCTGCGGTACTTGCTTCGCTATAATTATTTTCCTAACAACCAAGGTCAATAATTCATAAATCTTGTAAACCTCCCTGCGTGACTGTTTATGAGAATGTGTTTTCTTCGAATTTACCATGACATGCCGAAGTTTTTTAAATATTTGCTCGAATTACTTAGCAGCACGAATAGTGTCTAATGCAATGAAGCTGTTATTCCACAGCGAAATGGCAAGCAAACAAGGAGATCAAAGCACGCATTACATTGTGCTTTGCATTTCTGATTGATATCAGGTACTTGATTCAGAATAATGGCCCTATGACTAAACTTCGGAAAATATGTAATAAATTGCAATTTCTCACTGATAATGGTTGTATTTGATAAAAACAGAAATTACGTAAAACTAAGGAAAGAGAATGCAGAAATACACTACCAGCAGGCGTTTTCTGCATTTTGGTCGATTCGATAATTGTTATTAACCAATCCCAGACTTGATAATGTAAAATATGTTTGAAGCTATAAAATCATTTTTTAATTAACAGACTTTAACACGTTGTATAAATCTAATAAGTTGTTAATCTTTGCTCTACGTGTAATTTAAGATGATTTGTGTGTTCATTAGGACTTTCAAGACTGGACTATTGTAACTCAATTATGTCTGGTTCATCTCAATATCTGCTCCAGAAACTTCAAAAAGTTCAAAACACAGCAGCTCGGATCATACTTAGAGTACCACGATCAGAACACACCTCCCCGCTGCTCTGTACCATACACTGGCTATTCATTCGATCCAGAATCAAACACAAAACTTATTCTCTGTGTTACATTTCACTGTCGGACTCTAGTCCAACATACCTATCCGACCTCACCCATGTGTACACACCAGCAAGATACTTACGCTCCTCTTTTGACAATCGTATACTCATTATTCCCACTATGAAAACAAAGTCATATGGACAGCGTTCTTTTGCATACCAGGGCCCAGCAACGTGAAATGAAATGCCCACTGAACTTAGACACAAAGACACAGCGATCCCATTCAAGAGTGCTCTCAAAACTCACTTATTTCGACTGCAAGAACAAACTTAAAAACCTAATAATGTTTCCTACCTTAAATATTCTCAGCATGTTTTTTTATGTTTTATAATTTCAAGGTGTTTGTTTTTGTAATCATATCATTATATGTTTTTTTAATCTTATATGTGTTGTCTAATGTTGTAAAGCGCTTAGAGCTTCTAAAGATTAGGCGCTATACAAAGTCCTCATTATTATTATTATTATTATTATTATTATTATTGAACCGATCTTTGACAAAATTTTGTCACAATGGTGAAAATGTCTTTCCATGAATTAATGCTTCCATCTCATTACATTTTCATTTTTCCCACCCTTTTTCAAAAAATTATGATGAACCACATGTCTTTCCTCGCCTCTATTTAGCCTAATCCGCTTGGTGTAAATTCATGAAAATGTTACTTTTCCATTAAGGAAAGGCACAAAGTGTGTGTGTGTGTGTGGGTTGGGGGGATATGAAGACTAGCGCAAAGATAACATTTACGATAGCTCAGTTAAAGCCACCTTATTGTTACACCATGTTTTCTTTACTTTATAATGACAATCAAATATCAAATACACACAGTGGATTTCTTGTTACATCACGTAACAATATATAAAATGGATTTCTTGTTACGCCGCGTGAAGCTCTGTCCTGCACATATGTGTTTGGCGGACGTAAATTTCTGAAATATTGCTATTTGAAAGTAAGCAGTATGTCAAAGGCAAGAGAATTTCAGATAGCGGGTAATCAAACTTGATCTAGTTTGATTCTGCTTTTCAAATAATGGAGAAAAGTAGTTTAAAAATAAATTTTATCCCTCTTGTGAACTTTTAAAAAAAATTTGGTTTTATCAAAGCGTTCTGTATTTATTTTTTAATTTTGCTAACACAGACTTAAACGAAGATGACTCAGAGTTTCTGTTTATAATTTTACTATTAGTGACTAAAAACATTTGAGACGAGGTCAACCCAATAAAAGTAATCGCTTCTAATATTAATTAAGAAAATGGAAATTGTACCTTAGAAACAAGAAACGAATGTTATTCATTAAAGGGGGAATGTTGATTTATATAATGCTATGTGAAAAGCAGTATGCAAGATCATTTATAGACAAACGAAATTTGAAACAATTTATTATCCTTCCTAATTGGAGGAGTCACATGCTTCATTCTGAATGCAATATAAAGCAATATTTTAACTTTAAATGCCCGTTTATCCTCCATATTGTTCGCATTGCTACATGATACTGGAAAAATAATTTTCAGACAAATATTATTTTTGGTTCCTGTATGGTTAAAGTAATTATAACTCAACATCATAATAGGTTTTCATAGATACAGTGCTTGGATGTGAGGAAAATTGTGATCTCGATTCCAGTGAATAGATTACAAATAATTCTGTAAATAAGATATTATTAAGATTAATAAAAACGTTGATTGCCATGTCGTCAAACAAATAACAATTATAAATCTTGTTTCCCTTTTCTTCTTCTAGAACAACATTTAGGCATGGAATAGAAAATTAATTAAACTCTGTTAATGGATTTATCAGGTGGCCAGCAAAGAGTTACATTGAAACCGTGTGATTTGTTTTCAATTCTCTTAATATTGCCTTGCTATAAAGGTGTCCAAGGCAGATGTGTTTGTTACTAACAAACGTCGATTACGTTTATTTTTACATTGGTACGAAGTTTAGTTTCATACACGCCATCTTATTCTCTATGATCTGCCAGAGATATGACAAGGGTCAGTTTTACATATTTAGATTTACTACATCTGCAACCCCCAAAAGAATCCTTAGTATGCTTTATTACAAACCCATTTATCACCCACAGAGATCTGAAATGCGTAGCTATCTTCTTTAACGTTCGCTAGTAAGTATTTTTAGAAGCAGTAACTCTAACTTCTATAAATCGAAATTAAATTTTCAACTTCATGCAAGCAGTAAAACTAAAAATTGGTAGAAAGCGTAAAAGAAGAGGCATGTAATGCATTCGTGTATTGTTCTGAGTAGGTGGGGCAGGGGAGACAAATCGTTTGACATGGCTTATGAATACATTTCAGTCTGACGGTACCGACATATTCCTACGCAATACCCACCCAACTCGTTCTTTCCGCCGCCTTAGAAAAAAACACGTATGCAGTTTTATGTATGTATTACTTAGTGTTCAACTTTTAGCTTATTTACTTACATGCTTTGTCGAAACAGTAACTTTAATTCTGTGTAAGTGTAATGGTTGTACGTATAATTATCCTTTAATACAAAGGCAGAAAGTGGCCAGCATAATACAAAAAATGGGACTTTTTGTTGCAATTATTCTTTTAAACTTTCTATATTTATTATGAATAATCTGATACGTGACATTTCTGTTTTCACTCTATCTCCCTTTCGTCTTCAACTAATTATGCTGTGGTGTGCTAGTGTGCCATGCAGTTCTCTATCAGTCTCCCCATCTCATCATAAATATTCAAAGAATGATCTCACCTATGCTTGCCTCCCTTTCATTACTGTCTACATACATTCGATTTTTTTTAGTCTATCATCTGTTCTAACGTCTTTATTATGCTCCAAAGAAGTTAATGGAAAGTGTGATGGGGTCACCTTTTTGCCCCGCCAGCTTTCGGTGCGTTGCCCAGTTATAATGGAACATTTATTTAAAGTTTCAGGTCATGCGTTCCTATCAGACAATTAGCTTTCACTTCCCGATTTATTCTTATGAAAAGGAGTCACTCACACAGGGAATTAAGGGGAAAAACTGAGCTAAGTCCTTGCAATTGGCAAGACATTTTATGTTTATTCCATAAAGGCATCAATCAACCACCACATCATACCTCCTTGTATATAATGTCTGGTATATAATTTCCATTGTGAATAACTGAACAGTTATCTTTGTATTATTGACATTTTTAGTCTTCTCCAATAATTAGGGGTTTAATTTTCACCAAAACAAAATAACGTTACACGTAAGGGATCTCAATAAGTAAAACAAAACAAACACCTGGCTTAAAGTATATTGTTTCCCCATTTCCAAGGACTTCATGACAACAATCCATGTCAACTGAAGGGTTCTTAAATTCAGCAATACTACAAATGCTACAAATAATTTTCTCTAATCACCTAATGATCACACATCACGAAGCATGGTGTTTCCTCAATCGACTCATCATTAAGCCTTTCCAAGCTCAAGATTATTATGCACCTTAAGAGACGGCCTCAAAAACCAGATATAAAGAATTGTTCCTATATCAAATTACTAAATACGTATACCTAAAATATCAGGAGAATTCACTATCGTAATACATTAGGAAGGGTCCATTTTACGAAATTAGTCCAAGCTGTGATAAAGTTTCGTCAATACTGTACACTATGATATCTCACCAGATCCCTTCTCTAATTACTCGGTTTGATAAATATCTTTCCAAAGCCGCCTCCCATAATCAAACAATCACTAAAATCTAACAAAACTGTAAATGGGCCGTACATTCAAGTAGCACATATCCCAGGTTTATTCCATTATCATCGTTAGAACTTTTATGTGCTTGTATACTTCCTTTAATATGAATTCGTTTAATTTATCCTGTAATACGAGATCAAAACACGTTAAGGTGTAACCAGCCGTAAAGTAATTCGTTTGATGCAACCAATTTCAAGTATTGATCCTGTATTATTCAGTGTTCAACATTAAGCATATTTATTTCACATGCATTGCGGAAACATTTGTTATGGTAGATGTAGCCTCAAAATTCATTAAAACTCTGTATGATTCAGTGTTCAACTTTTAGCATGTTTGCTTTAGATACGTTGTTGAAGTGGTTAATTTATGTAATGTAAATACACCGGAAATATACAGTACAAACAAAATTCTTATACAATGCATATCCACAAAAGTCGCAAGATTAGGAATTTATTGTATTTAGCAGAAAAGTATTTTGTAACATGATATATATATATATATATATATATATATATATATATATATATATATATATATATATATATATATATATATATATATATATATATATATATATATATATATACACGTTTTAGGTGCGTTGTGGGCAGTCATCCCGAAAGTGGGTTTACGGGAAGGACATGATATAGTTTACATTTCAAATCAAAATACATATACATAGGTTGTATTTCTTACATAGTAATTATGTATATGTTGAAAATAAGTATATACACTTATGTTATAGTCCTATTCATGTTTTCGGTTCGTGGGCAGATATATATATTTCATGGGCAGTTTTGACCTTTAGGTTGAAGATGACAAAGTAACTGCCCAAAAATACGTTCACGAAGAACAAACATATAGCATTCTGCCCGTGAATACGGCCATGGGAACAATATATAGCGTACTGCCCACGAATACGTTCACAAGTAACAAATATATAGCATGACTTTCCGGTGTGCGCGCGCAAAATGGTTGTCAAGACACGACGATAAACATTAATCTATTAAGGCATCCTTTGCAATGGCCAGCGTACATATAGCGGACGTGAGGTTCGTTTTTCACAGCTTGTTTGAAATAAATGGATGATTATATATCCAGTGTAACAACTTGTCTTGACAGCTTATGGATGCTAATGTTTGACATTTATTGTGAAGATGATTGTTCACTGCTTGTTGATGAATTCGTAGCTTCTGTTAATCGATGCTATAGCTCAATTTAACTGTCATACACTGATATGTTTAAGTCTGCTTGCACAGTTAACTATGCAGAGTTATGGAAATATAACAAATTGGTTTTAATAACTTTCAGAGTTTGTTTTACTATTACTCAATATTTGTTTCAAGTACTATAAAGGCTGTGATAGGTTGGGTGGCTTAGATTACAAATCAGGCCCTTCTCACTTGGGGGTGGGGGGTGGGGGGTGGGTACTGCCCATTATGAATATTACTGGTCCTAGATGTCCAACCTGATATTTATGACATATAGGTTCAACATCTTACTGCCAGCAGAAATGGTGTTCTGTAGTATTTTTCCCAGTCAATAGTTTATGGATATATTATGTCATGTACTATGCTTGTTTAATTCTCTCATCTCAGTTCTGACGTTACCATTGAATGCTATAATGTTCCCAGACATCCGGTATTCTTGGTTATTAAAATTATATATATACACAGATAACTGAAGGTGAGTTCTCATTATTCCCTAACAATTGTAATTAGTGGGGCTGTAGCAATTGATGGTCTGAGAATTCAAGTTAACTGGTTCAAAACTTGGGTAAACAACAAACTGTTTTCTTCCTTTGACAGGCATCATAAAGTTTTGCATCTTTGTCTCTCTGATGACTGTGGTACACAAGTTACAGACTTTGCCTTAGAATGAGCCTGATTTTTGATACTTGTTACTGAATGGGGTGGGGTAGGGAAGTAACAAAATTATTAAAGGTGGAATGTATGCAAACCATGCTGGAAATAGATATGTGCCAGCAACTGCAACATGTAAGCTTCAATCAATTTGGAAACTATAAGCTTTATCCTGTAAATATTAACAGTTCACACCCTGTATAAAAGGTGATTTTGTGTTTGATTAACTGGAACTGTTAATTTATTATGTTAAGGAATTTATTGTTTTAACCCTAGTAAATGTAATATAATTAGGTCAAAAGTTCCAGTTTGTTTATTGTTTCCAGAGTTGATTATTGTAACTGGAAGAACCTGTTTCTAAGTGTTAAATGAAACGAAAGAGATATTGTTTACTCAAGTGATATAAAATAAAAGTTTAAAATGAACTGAAAGAAATATTGTTTATTCAAGTGATACAAAATAAATGCAAAAGAGTATATTCATTAAGAAGTGTATTGTCAATTGCAAATAAATGAAGATTTATCTTATTTTGTTCTTTACTTGTGTACAAAATTATACCTGGATTGGGCAATAATTACTTGGACTCCATTTGGAAAAGAAAAATCTATATGTCCTAAATACCTAATGTTCATATCATAATGCTCTTTTAATGGATGATTATGCTTTTCAGCTGACGTTACCATATTGCCAAGTGAACTAATAGTATGGCCTTCGGTGTGGCCCACTAATCACATTTGTAAATGAATTATGCATACAATAGAGAAATAGCTCTTAAAATATCTTATGAGTTGAACAATCTGTGTACACAAATAAACTTGAAGCAAATCTTTGAACTTGTATGCCACACATGCAAGTGAATTGGTGGTTTTCATATGTAACTTGTGTACTCTTATGGCTTTTGTCTATATTACTTTTAGCCATTTCTATTCACACACCAGAACACAACCTTTTTTGTCTGATTCAGGTACTAATGCAAAACTTATTTCAGCTGTAACTGAAGTATACAGAATTTTTCCTGACGTTGAGGCCTACTGTGTAGACAGTATAGCTGTAAGTCATCAAATCAAATGGAAGACAACAGTGTGCAGTTGAAGAAAATGATATATACCCAGTACCATTTAGAGTTATCTTAAAGAAAAGTCACAATGCACACTGATACAAGTAGTTTTAGAAAATGCATTTGTTCCACATACATTTTAACTTAACCCAAAAGTTCAGTCTCTTGCCTAAAATTCAATCAGATGTATGCATTTATTCCATAAAACACAAAGATATAATGAACCAAATCATTTTCATTATTGAGTTAGGTAGTAGGCTATGTTAAAGAGTGCAATCACTTTATCGATTTTTTTTTCCATTACATTTTTATTTATTATAAAATGACATTTCTTAGTGGAGTGCTAGCAACTGTAACTTGAGGAATATTTTGTACATGTTGGCCTAAGTGTCATGAATATACTGTGCTACATTTTGCTTTATTAGGTATAATACTATCATGAGACTTGCTTGATTAAATCCTGAATTTGTCAGTTACACTTACAAGTCCACTGGTAGAATTTAAAATCTGTGACAGTTTGGGAACTTTTTTTGCAGTAACTGCAAATCACTTTGCCTTCACAGTCAATGAATTCAAGCCATTGATAATTGTCAAACCATTGTGACTGAAAATGTGATTGTCTCTTAGTTGTGTCCTATTTGATAATTTTGCTGCCACAGAGTCTGGATTGTGTCTCTGAAGAAATAGTTCATCTAGACTCTGTTGCAGTATTACATTTTATATGTTCAATTTAATGAATTTTCTTTCTTTGAATCATTCTTATGTCATAACTTGCAAAAATAGTTTAGTTAACAATATTTATTCAAACAGAAAAGATAACCTCACTTGACAAATCATCCTACTAAAGTGATCATGGCATACACTTTTATCTTTGAAATTCAAATATTGCCCACTCGTTAATTAACATAACTAATATTGCACATTGAAGGTGATCATATGTATCATCAGTTTTAAAAAAATAAAGACATAATACTATCATTTAATCACTGCATACAGGAAACAGACACTTGTGTCTGTAAAATGCCTTTCATTGGATTACTTTGGTTTATTAAAACCAAACAGCAATCCACTCAGGATTTTCTAGGATAGATACAGAGAATATATTATGGTCATTCAGAACGCTATCAATACATCAGACCAGATTGTTTTTATTATTATTTAGGCAAAATAACTTAGTAAGTCAGATGGCAAACATGAGGATGGTGATAGGTTATGTGGAATTTGCATTGAATCATCTGATCCCAGAAGATTTGATACAATGTCACTGGCTGTGGTAATCATCAAGTGCAGTTGCACGGCACCATAAGACTTATCAAGATACCATAAGCTAGAAAGATGAAGAAAAAGAAAAACGATGACCCAAAGACAAATCCTGCAAACTGTGTGCAAAAATGATTCCACAGATTATAGATGAAAACTTTACTATATTTAGCTTCAAGATATTAATAAATTCGGATTACTTCCTCCAGTCTGCTACAGTAATTCATGCCCATTGCACTCATAAATTGATTATAGTCCTTGCAGTATTTTGTGTGGGCCACAATATTTTAATTGATGCAGCTGATGCTCCATTCTTCAGTTCAGTGTTGATTCAAACATAGCAATGTCCCTTTGGGATGTGTGCATAAATAAAGAATGCCTGTCCCTTCATTACCACACTTGTTGAATTTATCGTGTCTCTCTGAAAACTGTACCATGTGAGAAAGAATTTTATAAACAAACTGGACATAAGTATTGCTAGACATATACTCAGACCTGAGACTTCATAAAAGACTGCTTACTTGTGAGGCATTATTAGTGCTAGGGCTTGAGGTAATAACTTGCTATATGTTTGGTAAGGCAAAATAAGGGGCCTTATGACTTAAATTGAAACTGTGAAAAAACAAAAGGTTCAAATGCAATAAACTTTTGTTTTTCCTCATTTGTTATATTACAGTGCCATGAAAGGTCATTTCTTTTATCTTTTTAATCCCTTGCCAATTTTAAGTCATCATCACTAACCAAGTCTCTAAATCAATTCTTGGCATATTTAGCTAAAATGGTGTCTACTGTTCCATTATATCATTGATTGTTTAGCTTGCTTGTATGGAGCTTAACACCATTTTTCAGGACATCATAGACTTTACATGGCAGCCAACATATTTATTGGAAGAAATCAACACACATAACGCTACTGGCAAGCTTTCTCATATACACACATTGGTTGGACTAGAGAGAGTTGATTAGTGATGTGTATGCCTAGACCATTCTATAATCCAGGGCCCCATGATTGAATACAGCTTAAAGAAATTAACCCTAATTCAATTTCCTTGTTGCATTTAAATCATAACACCCACCATGCAAAGTGACACATGTCTCAAGATTTTCAAATTTGTATATGTTTTGCAACTTTTAATTCTGAGTTGATGCATGTGGATGTGGAAATTCAGTTACTGAATACTTAGCTACTTATATAAGGAGCTCTCACACTGGTAAAAGCATGCAATTGGGATTGTATTTGCAAGAGGGCAATTAATTGTTCAAAATACTGTTTTAGCTAACTACATATGCGAAGGGTTGATGTATAAAAAAGAGGATCAAGAAATCCTAGCTGGTAAAGATAATTGTATCCAACTTGACAGAAAGTGAGAAGGCCTTTTAATTTTGTACAGCAGTTTCATTAAGGAACCAACTATAATACCATTAAAAGTTTATGAGCAGCAAAAACCACATTTAGGACCAACTAGACATCAAAACCATATGCATAGTTCCATTTACGGCCAACCAGACATCAAATAGGTCATCTAGTGAAAGCACAATGTCAAAATGACCAGCCATCTAGGAGAAGTAGCAAGGAAGGGGTTTTCCAGATGCCCATTAAAACAGCCATATTGGAGGTTAGATTGGCACTATTTTCATTTACGTCCAACTAGACATAAGAAGTCTTTCACTGATATGACGATTCATTCAGGAGAAGTAGTTATACCAAGATTTTCAGGATGGCCACATTGGTGGCCTTATAGGATGTCTGTACAGCACCATAATTCTCATTCAGGACCTGCTAGACATCAACATAAGTATTTTGTACACATGTTGACACGCTGACACAATTATCCATTCAGAAGTAGCGATAAAAAGTTTCTTAATATGGCTACTGTGGCAACCACATTGTATGTGTGAGTGGCACCATCTTGTTTTTTCTTCCAGATATTTTCACACAAATATCATATTTAAAGATAACATGAATTCATACAAGATCTTGTCAGTTTATTTCATAACAGACTTTTCCCTCATATTAATATAATCTTTTGAAAACATTTATACATTATAGTTCTAGAAATTTTTCATGCTCTCAGAAACTATTAAAATCACAGCAGAAAGTGTTATGTTATATCTTTATTCAGCACTGAAAAATATTTATGAACTCTTAAAGTTTTTTCCCCTATATTAACTTAATTTAATGAAGATTTTCAGACTATAACCTTTCCATTGGATTTATTTTTTCAAACATGGCGTAAAAAGTATGTTATAGTAACCAATTTTTACATTGCCTTCACCATTGCAGAAATCTCTATAATCAATTTCCTAGTAAAGAAAAGCCAAGAAAATAAATGGACAGTTAATATTCACTTCAGGATCACAGACCTGAGGCAAATATGTCATTGTTAAATCAAACATTTTTATTGTGTTTCCTTAGACCTAAATATATATATATACTTGCTGTTACTCTAAACGAAGGCTGGTGATCCAGTTGATAACCTTTTGGGGGTTTTAAGGATGTCTTTAAAATTAAGGCCTTAAAAATGTTGAGATCTTATATTAAAAATGACAATTTGAGCCTTGCAGATTCATGTCCACAGGTGCCCAAATAAAATAAAAAGGGGGGGGGGGTGCAAGGGGCAAGCTTGTTGGTGTGTTATAAAATAACTGACTTATCATCGGTGTGCTGACAGGTGATGTGTAATTAAATCACTGTTGTAATATTAATAATGAGTGAGTCTGCACAAAGGAATTTCATACAGCTAAACTAGCTCAACAACTAGAGGCAATTAAGAAATATATCCACATTCGTGATTCTGTCAAATGGCAGATACAACAGCATCAGGAAGCTCAAGTGGCATTTACAGAAGGTAAAGAGCCGCTATACTTGTTATCTTTTTAGGGATGTGCTTGGATTTTGCCCTCAAGCTGGAGCAGTCATAGGATATATAATAAATCGCCACGGTCGGAATTTATCCCCAAGCTGGGGTAATCGATGGGTAAAGTCTTATCCACAGTCGGGGTTTTATTCAAGCTTCAGGTGCAAGTTTTTGTGCATCTCCATGCCCTTGCATAAAACACAGTTACACATTTTTTTATATAGATATTTTTCAGTTGTAGACAGGAATAATAAGTATTTGCGAGTGTTTGAAATGAATGGGTTCATTATGAATTGAGTGGCACTACATTTCAAAAGCAAAATTGGATTGAAATGCAAGAACTGTAGTACGGAATTAGTGTTGGTTCTGGATCGTAGAATGGAATTGTGTGTGTGTGATTGGATTTTTAACGTAGCTTGAATAATTTTTCAGTCATATTGCTACGATGTCTGCAGTGTGGCAGTTTATAGTGATGTATAGCACTGGGGCATCATGCTGCAAACATGTAGTATGATGTTGCACCCAGTCACATTATCCTGACACCAGGCCAATCAGTCCTAACACTAACCTCTTAATGCTGAGCATCTAGCGAGGTAGCTGTTAATACCATTTTTGTAAGTCTTTGGTATGACTTGGCTGGGGTTTGAACCCATGACCTCCCGCTTCTGAGGCGGACGCTCTAACCACTAGGACACCGGAGTGGTCAGAATGGAATTGTAACAATTACAATGGAAGCAATTTGTATTATGCTTGTTGGGGCATTCCTCACTGATGGCTGTCAGTGACATCATCATGGGAATGTGTAACAGCCACATTTTGTAAGAACAAGGTGTAGTTGGTGAACAATACAGACACTTTTCTGCCATTTCCACTGGCATCATCTCATATGATGTTATTTAAAAAAACTTCCTACAACATACTCACAACATATAAAACCTATATGCAAATCTGATGAAAGCTGCTTGTGTTTCTGAAACACATATTCCATACTGGTGGCAAGAATGTCCAAATCTACATTACAAAAATGAAAACATTACCATCCATCTAGGAGTTGCAAATGTATGAAATCCTCTTGTTGGGTAGTTTTACTAACAGGCTTTACAGCAGGGCCTTCCATTAGATTTAAATGCGGCAGGTAAGTTGACAAAGTAGGGTGGGGGGTTGGGGGGACCTACCCCAATGGGGATAATTCATTTTTTTTTTAAAGTAGCATGGTGTAAAGTAAAAGTAGATGGGCTGATAAGGAATCCACTGAATTTACAGACTAAAGGTTCAGACATTTGTTTTTAAGAGAAAAATGAAAGAAGGAAACAATACAACAGATATTTTAATATGACTTTAATGTTTATTTTCTAGATTTAATTAAGATTATGAATCAGAATCAGTCTCCAACTCCACTGTAAAGTTTATCTATTACTTCTTCTGCTCAGGCACCTGCAAATTAAAACAAAATTGTAATGCTTAAATAAAGTCATATCATCTCAGCACTAGTTACATATGCAGAAGTCATGTTAATCAGCATTATAAAAATGTATGAAATTTTCTTCACTGCACTTGTGCTTCCCTTACTATCGTTAAGCCATGATACAAGATAACTTTGCACTTACTTGTCATTTCTGGCAAGTGGATGGTGCAATCAATTTGCACAAAGATGAATTTATTTCATCCAAATATTTCATGTGAATAAAAATTCCAAATGGAGGCACTTGTCCGATCAGACAAGATATATGCATATTGTAGTTAGCTGGACTCTAGCTCTGATAGTCCTGGGCAATAGGATAAGCTGATTTTGTTATCAGTTTAGAAATGCATCCGCTTTGCAAATACTATGCTTTAAAAGACGAAACTGAATCCAATATTGATGAAATAAGAGTCATTTGGATTACCTTGTTTTTTATCATTCTGCGTTGGTTGGGTGCATATTTGAGGGTCTCTGATATGGTCTCTTCCATTCCATTTGCCTTTGCTTTGCCATTAGTTTTCAAGCAGGCTTCTGCATGAGTAATACAATGTTTTAAAATAAGTTTCACAACAAAGGATGCATTGCATTTTTCTAAATGCCAGCAATAATCAATGGAATATTTTTAAAACATGTACTTTGAAATGTGTCTCAAGTTACTTTATCAATTCATTTAAAAATCTCTGGCAAGTCACATGAAAAACACAATTTAAATCAAGCCATACTTACTTATCAAAGACTTTCTCATTCACATCCATTACCTCACACAATAAATATCAGCAACACCAACATTAAATTCACACAATCAGTACAAAACCTAGGTGTTACTCTGGACAGTACTCTCACATTGCACCAACATGTCATGAACATATGCAAGGCTGCGTATCTTGAGCTGAGACGCATCAGCTCCATTCTCAGATATCTTTCAGTTGATGCCACTAAAACACTTGTGTGTTCATTACTGCTTTCAAGACTGGACTATGGTAACTCAATTCTGTCTGGTTCATCTTAATATCTACTGCAGAGACTTCAAAAAGTTCAAAACATAGCTGCTTGGATCATACTTAGAGTACCACAATCAGAGCACACCTCCCCGCTGCTCTGTACCCAACACTGGCTATCCATTCGATCCAGAATCAAACACAACATTAGTTCTCTGTGCTACGTTTCACTGACAGACTCTAGTCCAACATACCTATCCGACCTCACCTATGTGTACACACAAGCAAGATACTTACACTCCTCTTCCGACAATCATATACTCATTATTCTCACTATGAAAACAAAGTCACATGGACAGCATTCTTTTGCATACCAGGGCCCAGCAACATGGAATGAATTGCCCACTGAACTTAGACACAAAGACGCAGTGATCCCATTCAAGAGTGCTCTCAAAACTACTTATTCTGACTACAAAAACAAACTTAATGACTTAATAATGTTAACTACCTTAAATATTCTCAGCATGTTTTTTATGTTTTCTAATTTCATGGTGTTTGTTTTTGTAATCATATCATTGTGTATGTTTTTATGTTGTCTAATGTTGCAAAGCGCTTAGAGCTTCTAAAGATTAGGCGCTATACAAAGTCCTCATTATTATTATTATTATATTTAGCTTGGATGAATATTTTTTAAATCAGTGGCCATAACCAAAAAATGGGATTTTGTTTTATGATCATAAAAGTATGTTGGACACCATCCATGATGTACAATGCTGTCTGACATTTCTATGCACCTAAGGTTTCCATCTCAAATATTAAAGCAAAATGCATACCGAATTTGACAGATTGATGAAAATAAAAAAAAGCAATGCTTACCATTTGAAAAGAGGCAATTGTCACTAGAATATTCTATTCAAAATGATATTAATTTTGGACACAGGGGATACCACCCCCATGTTTTCCTGACTCGTGATATGTCGGCCTATTCTGTGCACAGCTTTGAAAGATGTAATGTTTATCCATCGAGCTATAGAAATGAAATACATTTACTGTAGACTGTTTCTGTCAGCAGTTAAGTTGAGTAATTAGGTCAGGTTTATAGCTAGTTTACAAAATTCAATGTAGAATGCCAATAAATGACAAGATATATTTTTGCAAACTAAAGTGATCTTGAAAAAAGATTAGTAAAGTTTAACATTTTATAAAAAATAAGCTATTATGTGGAAAAGAAACAACAATGAAATAGGATGCAATGTGTTTACGTCTAGTTTTGGAAGGTACCGTCATAATTGTACCGTAGTTTAATGGGTGGAAAGGCCATTGAAAGGTAAGGGCAGTGCGGAGACCATCGAGTATGTTCCAGAATAGCTGAATCTTTGTAGATACATAGATCCATTCGTAACTTCAGTCCGCAAGCGAAACACTGTACTTCGTATCCCAATCCTGACTCGGGTCCGAAGTAGACAAATCCTGTTCTAGCTAAAACATACGAAGAAGGTAATCCTTCCCTATCCGTAGGCCATTTTTGAAACGTGTCCAATCGACGGGCACAATCACAATAGTCAGGTAAGAAGACTGGAAAATGGTAGGGTTTGAACTTGGAGTTCTCACTGGATTTCTCACTCGATTCTTGCTGCGGCGAAGTCATCCTTCTGGTGGGTGGCTATCCTCTTACAACCAATGTTTTATACCGACATGTCCATACGGCAAAGTAAAGTGGGTGGGAAGCCGCACTCGCTTCTGCTACACGATTTGATAGACTTTTTCCAAGGGTCGACTGACGATGTGGTGTGTGGGTAAACGTACAATCTTGTTGGGTTGATAGGTGGTCACTTTCTCTAGACTGCAAGGCTTCTTTCAATATGCCAAAGTTGACCACTCGACTGGTACGATAATTCAGAGTAAGTCCTTTCACTTTACACTTCGTGTGCACTTCTCCTTGTTTGTCCCAGTATTCGTAGCCGTAATTTTTGGGACCACCACTAACGAAACATAGAATCTTGTCATCGGGGTGCTTGTCTGTCCAGGCTCCTAAACGGTCTCCTTCGATGTCAGGGTGCTGTTGACTCGGGTGATCGATATAAATGCAACTGTCCATGTCAAAGTACAAGACACGTTCCCCTAACAGTTCTAAAGCTTCGTACAATTTTAAGCGAGCATGAGCTGTCATGTAAGCTGCAATGATGACATTTCCAAAGGGGTCATCTTCTACAAAGTTCAGATCTTCTTCGTAATTCACCAAGATCAAATCCTCACGAACGACGTCCACGTGTTTCATGAATTTGGCTTTGTCGTGAATCATCTGAAAGTAGCGGGAAGGTTCGGTCAAATACTCCGTCTTGGGTAAACACGGTCATTGTGCCATTTTACCCCACAAGCAATTTAACATCACTTTGGCAAACGATCGCCTGCCTTCGTTTTTCTGAATGTGATTTAAAGTAATGCCTTCTTGTGCCCAGAATTTCTCTCTGAATGTCTTTTGGTCTTCGGGAGTGTGACACCAGGACAGATAGCCACTGGCTTCTTGCTCAGTTTCAAAAAGGCATCCACGTAGTCTGCGAAAATGCCTTTCTGCGTGGGGTCACCCTTGTGGAATTATTGTGTCTTGGGAAAGTGGCAAATTTCGTACACTTCTAACAGTTGGTATCCCATGTTCAGAGCTTTGAACAATTCTACGCTGACCCATGTCCCCGTCAAGGCCCGTTCTTCCTGGGTGTGATGACAAGGTTGATCTTGGTTGCACGTTTCAGCACAAGTACGGCACAAAGGAAACACAAGTTTGCCTTGGCAATGGCGAGGTAAGACGGGATGGTATAGGTTCGTGGGAGGCAAAACTTTGCACTTGATCAAGCCTTCGTATTGTCGAATGTTTTTTAGGTCGATGTGTTCGGTGAACAATTGTGGGTGCCCTGCAGGAAAGCAACAATATTTGCACACATAGGGATACAGTGAACACACGTCCAAGTATTTGATTTCTTCTCCTTTCTCTTCGTCAGCTTGGTACAGCAAACAGGTGGCATTGGTCCTTCCTCCGTACAAACTATTACTTGGGTTCAGGGGGTCCATGAACTGGTAACTTTCTATGAGGCGTTTAAACTCAGGATCGGTGTTCAAACGGTGATTGTATTTGTGTTCCCACATTTCCACCACTTGGTATCCTTCCTGTTCTAACTTTAGGCGTGGCTGACAAATGGCCTGGTACAAGTCTTCCATGGTTCGTTGTAAGAACTGATTTTTAGTGCCGCGGTCAGGGTAACAGACGGGACATCCGTGAAATAAGCAACCGTTAAACTCGTACATGATCTTGGGGTTTTCTAAGTCCCAGCCATTGACCGAATGCATTCCGATGATCTTTCGCCCTGTCCGTTGCGGGCATGCTGAATCCATTTGTCTTCCTTGTCGCACAAGTAATGCAACCAGCATGGGGCTTTGACCGAGTATTGACGTTTGACATAGTTGGCCGTTTGAGGACTGATGACAGCCACAGTGTTTTCAAGCATGAATCGTTGTCGGTAGACTAAGGAACAAGCTTTGGCAATGGTGCAAGCCTCTTTTAAATGATCAACCCCTCCGTGTTCCATGAACAGTTCTCAAAATTTTCCACAGCATCGCCGTAAAATGTCCATGTCGGAACGACGATACTTTAGCATTTCTTCCTGAAAGTCGAAAGGGTTGGAGGCGTGAGCCTGGTACCAAGCGTAGAAAGTTTCTCGTTCAGTACGCATGTTGTCAGGGTCGTAATAGTGAGCCTGAGGCAAATGGGGTAGAATGGCGTGTTGATTGGCTTCTGTATTGAAAAAGTGTGGAAAGTACCCTTTAGCCATTTCTGTCATTCCAAACATTTTAGGCATTCGACTCAAAGGCATGGCTAAGTAGCTCATCGAATCTTTAAACTGCACTTGTCCCACTTGCATGAAAATGATTTTGGCTCCGTTCAAAGTGATTTTAGGACGCTCGATGCCACGTTCCGTATAACATCTCAAAAGAAACTGTCCATCGTATCCGGAGAAATTGTGAGCCATCACCGTGGCATGGTGATGACAATCTCCATAATAATGTTCGATGTCCTCTTGGCTCCACGTCTTGTCGATGGGGTCTAAGACCCATTGTGTGAAATCGGCTAGTGTGTTCAGTCTTTGAAAGATTTTTTCACGCCCTCCAGGAATCTTACTGCAGTGAGGGCAATAACTCAAGATAGGTTCTTGAATCACTTCTCGCATGCTCGATGAGCCACGCAGAAATTAGGAATGTGAATACTGGTCTCTTGCATGCATTCGAAATCGAAAAAAATGAAATTGCCTTTCTTCTTCTTGTGACCATCCTCTTTCTCTGGTTGGGATTGGTATTTTTGTATGTAGCATTGGTGTTCCAAGTCCACAATGCAGTGACAAATGTGACATTTTTTCTTTCCTGAACATACGTGTGCCTTGGTACTGTTGATACATAGACCTTGTCCACACATTGGGCACAATCTCAGGAGTTGACAAGCACATTTCTTCTGTGAACCTTGCATCTTCAGATGTTGTTGGTAACAGGCAGGGCTGACAAATGTGCGCAGACAAGCAGGACAATGCACTGGTTCTTGCCCTTCGCTCAGACAGGGTTGAGAGGCCAAACATCCTGAGCATTTCGATCCACAATGTTTGTGTTGCTCTCGATTATTATAACCATCATAAGTCACATTTCTCACAGTAATATTTGTATCCCAGGAATCCAGTGATAGTGGTAATGGTATCGAAATGGTCATCGTGATGATAGAGGTGAATGTATTTTCCATCCTTAAAGTCTTTCCCTCGAAACAACAGAGACCCGCGCACTTCTTGAGGGTGCACTTTCAAGGTGTATCGTGGAGCTAGGGCATCTTGCAATTTTTGCATCTCAGGAATGCCACAGGATGTGTCTTTGGACAGGCATGCTTGTTGTAACAGAAGTTCTGCTTCATTTCGTTGTTTGGCTCGGTTCGATTTTCGAATGTTCTCCCAGGCTCTTTTCCATTCTACCGTGTCGTTCTTGTCGGCATAGGTTCATCCCACCACGATGGCTCGGGCTAAACACATGTGGTCTTGAAAATTGTTAATTTGGACAAGACTTGTTTTGGTAATGCGAAGGTTGTTGACCAATAAGGTCTTTCTGCATTGTCCGGTCCCTTGAGGAGGAGAGACGTGGGTCATGTCCAGTGTGGCTTTTCCATCGGTGATGTCAAACTGGTCATTAGATTGTTGCACGTGTTGAATCTTGTCCATGACTTTGGAAGTGGTCAATTCTGCAGGGCTGCTAAACTCGATCCAAACAGGGGATTTCAAGCCATCATGTTGTATGGAAAGTCTCAAGCGATCATCTTCTTTGGGTTGACATTGTCGCTTGAGTGTGGTGAGCAAAGAATCCCACATGTCGGTGATGAACCCTTTTGCTTTCTCTAACAGTACTTCAGACTTGAAATCTTTAAACTTCACTGTGTATTTGTAAGCCGTAGTTCTAAATTTTCTAGAGGGACGCTTTTCCGTCTCTCGAATGTCATAGTACTTTTCAGGGTTGACTAAGGGTGGTAAACTTTGTTTAGAGGGTTTGGATTCTGGTTCACTCATGTCCTCTTCAAAATCACTGGCATGAATTTGTGCCAAGACTTCAGCCCTAGTACGAGGCGATAGATCACGTTTCTGCCTCTTACTTTCTTCTTCTTTCTTCTCAAATGAATTGGATCATTTCATCTCGATAGCAAAAAGTCAAATGACTAAAGTTTAAACACCATGGATTAATTTATAGTCATAGCAGACCAGCGTATATAAAGGGTATGTGTCTTGTCCTTTCACTATTCATTTCACTCTCAAACTGAGCACAACAATGGAAGAGACTACCAAGATCAAACGTTTCATCAGAGCTTTGCGAGGGGTCATTAGAAAATTCTCTTCAGACCAGCCGAGGGACTACTCTCCTTCCTTTCAAGATAAAAGTCAAGATACTTGCTATATCTGTCAGAAGAAAGGGCATTGGTCTTCAGAGTGTCCAGACCGTCAAAAAAGAAAAAAAAGGGGTTAGAAGAGACAAAAGTCAAGATACCTGTTATTATTGTCAAGAAAAAGGACATTGGTCACCAGACTGCCCAAAAAAGAAACAAGAGGAGTCAGAAGAAGAGAGGGATTCTTCAGAGGAAGAGGAAGAAGAAGAGGAAGAAAACAGACAGGTGAAGAAAAAGAAACAGGAGAAGAAAAGAAGGGAAGAAAGTGAAGAGGAAGAGGAGGAAAAGACTATGACGGTGAAGAAATTAAAAAAACTGAGAGTGAACAATGAGACAGAATAAGTCTATGAACTTTTTAAAGTGCTCTGTTGTGAATTGTGAATTGTAAATATTTATAAAAGAATAAATTAATTATAAAAGGTAAGTGTCTTTGGGTTTTGATTTTAAAATAAGAACCTACACTCACGCACACTCATACACAGACGGGTACTATTGGGTAAAATGGTTTTTATTAGTTATTGGCAATTGAAAGCCTATCTCTTTTCGAGAGACGTGGATGGCCCTGAAAAGGGCCTTTTTTGGTGTAAGGGGTGAGTTTAAACAATCAACTTTAACTGTCTTAAGCCTTTGCCATGGCCAAGGCCTACTTCTGGACTGCGTACTGTTGATGATGATTTCGTTGAAATCACTAAGGATGGTGCAGTAGGCGTAGTCACAGGGTTGGAGTGTTTAGCTTGGGAAGGTCGTATTCTCTTCGGCCGTAATAAAGAAGTTGTTTTTTTCTTACCTCTTCTTCTTGCTGCTGTTGCTGTAGGAGAAAAGCTTGTTCCGCTTCCTTTTGCTGTTGTATAAATTTCTCCAATTCTTCTTTCTGTCTCTGTCTAAAATTTTCCATGTGCGGTAATGAAGGAGAAGGTGACGAAGGTTCAGGAACAAATTCTTGCAAGGTAAAAAAATCCACAAAATCCCAATTCACCTCTTCTGAAAGTAAGTCTGGGTTCCCTTGGGTAGTCTCCACCATCAGTGCACCCAAACTGATCGTTTTCTGAGTTTCCGTCATGTTGAAAAACTGTCGCTTAGATTGACTACGCACAGGCGCTAGCGAATCTATATAGACTATGTGACGTCACAGACTGCTCTCTTCGGATTGGACGTGGGCTGACTGAATTTTGTAACGTGTGTTTGGATTGGTCAACAAACTCAATCCGTTTCAATCCTTCCTCCCCCTATAAATAAGTACAGTTCACTGCATTCCTTCACCTGTTACTCAGCACCCCAACATGTGGACCGATGTACAATCTTCAACGCTTGTGTCTTCGATGATGTTCCGGACGGACATATCAATGTATGTCCGATCCAACTGGACAGTTATCCACAGGACAGACACCAGCCTGTGGATGCGAAGAATCTTATGTGGAGCATCAAGGATGCCTCAAAAGAGTCTTAATCTATGGTCCTGCAGTCAGGCACAGCCTAAGGTCAAGAAGAAGATGTCACAGATGCCCTTTATGTTAAGGGTATATTAACATAAAACCAAAGGCCCTTTTCAGGGCCATTCCTATCTCTCGAAAAGATCTTGACTTTCAATTGCCTACCCCTTTTTTTATTTTTTTGTTTAAAAAAATAATAAAAAAATAGAGACCCCTCCCTGTTTCAATTTTCGCCTGTTCCATTTTCATAGACCCATCAGGTCGGGACCTTATTAAAATAGGGTCCCGACCCTGTTCCATTTCCCCTAGTCCCAAGACAGTCCCACGATTTATTCCCCATGTTCAATTTCCCTTGTCCCTAGAGTGAATAGTTTTTTTTCTTTCTCCCATGTTAAATTCCCCTTGTCCCTAGAATGGATATTTTTTTTTCTTTCTCTGATGTTAAATTACATAGTCCCCAGAGTGGATATACCCTTTTTAACATGGAAGTTCCCTAGTCCCTAGACTGTCCCTATTCACTACTACCATTGTCATTACCAGCCTGAAACCCAATTTAATGCCATTTGTATAAATTCATTTCAAATAAATATTATGATATAGTTGAAGTGTAAAGTCAAGCAAGTATTCTGTTTGCAGATTTTACATTTTAGATATTATAGTAAAGTCATATTTTCTCTTGTTTAGTAAACTTTATTGCAACTGGTTCCAAAATAGTAAATCTTATTTAATGTTCATTCACCAGAATAGGTATTAATACAATCCCGAATTAAATGTATGGTACTAAAATATACCCTGATCTTGTGTGAGATTGTAATATACAGAACTATACCTCAAGACAACAATAATATATTGAATTTATATTGTATCAAGACTGTCATGGTTATGAACTCCAACTTTATTCAGGTTTTTTCATAATAAATGATCATCTTGTGCTATGGTTGAAAAGAAATCAAAGTTCAGTTTAACTCCATTCTCTCCACATTTGTAAGTTGTTAAGAGGCATACTCATCCTCAGTGTTATAGTAAAATGTAATCTTATTTGGATCAATCTTGGTGGTGTAATATATGAATGGAGAAAGAATATTATCATCCAGATTAAAATATGTTTTATTCAGACTCTACTAAAATTTTTAGTTGGATATGGGTTACGGAGCCTGATGTGTACGAACAAGGCAATGTGTACCATGACCTTTCTAATTTAACATTTTAAACTCCTGCAGAAGAAAGAGATTTTTTAGATCCATTAATCTGTATTAACAAAAACATTTCTTCAGTATGATTTTCAATTACTTAGTATTGACAAAACTCATATTTTAAAGTTGTTGTTTTTTTGTGTTTGGTTTGGCCTTTTATGGTAAACCAACACAAGTAAGTTATTTAGTGCCAAGGCACTTTAAGTATAGTGCCTTGCCCAAGGACACACCATGGTAGCTAACCCAGGTTGGTCTGATGGTAGAATTTGAACCTACCTTATTTCACAGGTCCAGAAAGCTAACCACTGAGCCACTACAGCTCCCCATCTTATAGTGGAATGCTGGTATACTTTATGATCAAGAAGGATGGGTTGGGGTATGCATGTTGCATCTGAAAAAAGTGATGGAATTTTTGTTTACATAATATTTTAGTCATACAATATGAATCATTTTCTATAGATTTAAGATGTATCAGATCAAGTTAAGAAAAATCATATATTCTGTTTCCTGGGAATGTACTAAAATTCACTGTTATTGTTTGATTTTTTGGTAGTAAGCTTACTTGGTATTTTTTTCTTTTTAACTTGAATACCTAATTTGTTAACATCCTATTCTAAATCTTCAGAGTTCTGTCTATTAAGTGACAACTGTTGATACATGTAGGGAAGTTTTTGTTTATATCTTTTGATTCTTGTGATTCTGGAAGTTGCAGTATTTGTTGTTGTATTATAACCATTTCAGTAATTTAATGAATGCAGAGTATACTGCTCTATAAATGAAATTTAAGTGAAAATAATGTAAAAGTATGTTTCACTGCAAATATAAATTGTTTAAAATAATATATCATTTATCATATGACTATTCAATTGTGGTAACTAGTATTCCATCCAATATCTATATATTAAAATATGTCTTTTTATACAGCTGGTGATCATTTAGATACAAGTCCAATTGAACATAATCAAATTATCAATGCAGGTGTTTTTATTAGTAGTAGTATTGCAAGTATAAGTGTTAGTATTAAGATTTCATATACAGGTATGATAAGTGTATCATAATGTTTAAATGATGCTCCTTGTTACAACATAAAATATGTTCATTGAAACAAATGGTTCACTGGTAAATTGGCAGCAAAGGTCTTCACTGAATTATGTTGCATAAACTATTTTACAGTAAAACACATATGATGCATCTCAATTATGATGAATGTGAGGAGGAGGATTAATAATAATGCAATTTAAGTTATCTTCATAACATAAGTTCTAGCAGATGTGTAATTTTTATGTGGTTCATCATCAGTTTGAAACTGGTCTGTGATTTCTGGATCTGGACATACCTGGTCCCCTGCTGTTGTGCTGCTATGGTCTTTACAGTTCATTAGGATATCAGTTACACTTGGTTTACATTTAGAACCCCATGGGATGGAATGCCCAGTTTGAAACTGAGAGAATGGTTAATTATCCATAATATAACTCCTGCAGTTATTATTAGGTTTGATATCAAGGTCTTTCTTTAAAAGCTTTTCAACTCAGGTTCTGTTCTACCATACAGATAACTAAAGTCAAATTCAAGGCTTTCAGATTTGTCCAGTTTGTTTCATGTGTTGCAGCAGACAGACTGTATATTGCCACTGTACCATATAAATATCAGTGCTTAGTCTGCTCTCTGTTGCTGTGGTTTGATTAGTTACAAGTGTCATCACATGTGACTAATTATTGACCAATGTAATGAAACTTGTATAATTAGAAGGCTGTATTTAAAAACTCTAAAGATCTTAAAAAGAAAATTGGATCGGGGTAAGTAAAACCTTTTACTTTGACCATTTGGCTAGAAAATAATTTTCAATAAGTTTAAATTGGATAATAGTAATATAATAATTAATTACACAAATCAGAATAAAAGCTATTTGCATATCCCCTTACAGCTGTTGCTTTTTCATAGTACTAAGTAGAATAAAGTATAGTTAAGACAGATAAAGAAATATCCCGTCATATATACCTTACATCAAATAAAGAAACTCAAGATGGATAACAACAAAATTAATGTCACATCATCAAATAGTTATCTCAGCTGCCTGGTCAACCTAAAGGCAGATAAACTAAGGCAAACTTACTCCGAAGCAGTCTCATCCCCCCAAGAGAAAAACGACAGATACAGTTCTTAACGCCAATTTTCAACTCGACCCCAACTGACTCGATGAGTAGACTCTACCTGTCACCAAGCGTAAACGAGAATGTGGACAATCTACCGAGTAACCGCAAAACTACATCCGACATGAGTACCCAAACTGAGGAACAATACTCAACAAGCACAAAAACAACCCAGACCACGCTGGTTAAAAACACTAGCAGCCAGGGGACTCAAACTGAGAACCTACTAGATGAAACAGAACGCCCTCACCCTACCACAAATAAAGCAGTCACACACGACTCAACAAAAGGTAAGAATAATAGGAAAACCAAATCCCAAATACCAGTTAGAAAGAATAAGGAACACACTAACTGTCAATACAAGACCCAGCAAGCCGGTTATGGACAACGAAATAAAGTCAGCTAAAGAGACAAACACCAGGGGAAAAAAGACCAGTCTGCAAAATATCCAAAACAAGAAACACCCCGCTGAACTGACTCTCTTCGTCAAGGGAGTAAATTCCAAAATAACGAAGTTAGCCTTTAAAACCATAGCATGGCAATTGAACAAACATCACCAAGGAGAATTCACGCTTAAAAGCACTAGAGACGACTTGCTGATAATCAAATGCACCACTGAACAACAGATTGCCAAATATATGGAAATTGAAAGAATAGGCCAAATAAATGTTCAGGTCACTAGACACAACAGAACAAAACAACACATAGACCCAAACCCCCCAAAAACACACAACAAAGGAGTCATATACATATCAACTCAAAATAAAACCAATGAAATAGTAGACTACATAAGGAGTAAAGGACAGGAAGTAGAGAAAGCAATCCGCCTAAAAACAAGAAGGGGAAAGGATAGCACTGCAGTGGTACTCTTTTTTAAGGGCGCCACCCAAGAAACTATCAAAATAGCCGAAAAACTCGAGGCTAAAAAAATTTTTGCTTTCAAAAACAAACCACGGTTCTGTGGCAACTGCAAAAATTGGGGGCATTACTCTAAGAGTTGCGGAAACCTATTCCGGTGCAATCAATGTGGTCTTCACCACCCAGACCGGAAAACATGTAGCGCCACCAATCAGCACTGCGCTAACTGTAGTGGTAACCACAAACCAAACCACGCAGAATGCCCCAGGGCTCTTAGAGAAGCCCTAATAGTCGAATATATGATCTCCCATGGGGTAAACTATAAGCAGGCCAAAACAAAAATCAGGATACCAAAAACAAAATAAATAGGTAGCACCCTCACTGGTAGGAAACACGCATAAAATGAAAACAACAGTAAATTAAACAAACTATTAAGACTTTTTGCACTAGAGATGGATTCCAGAGCAGAAATCAAAATATGGCAATGGAATGCACGCGGCCTTAGGGCCCACGCTGACCAACTAAATAACAAAATACTTGAACAGGAAAGAAAACCAGATGTTATATGCATACAGGACACCCACCTAAATGATACCTCACGTATCCCAAACATCATAGGCTACAACACCAAATACCTAAAGCATCGATCCCCCACAGCAAGAGGAGGGGGGTTAGCAACCTTTGTTAGAGATGGAATTACATCAGAAATGCATAAATTAACAGATAGTAGACCGCCCAATGACTTCGAAATACAGATAGTCAAAATAACCGCTCAAACTAAGCAGGTACTAATCGTTAACCTCTATGAAACAAATGAGCAGCGCAATTTAAGTGCAGACGAAACAATCAAAATGATTAAAGACTGTGGAGAATGGGTGGTAATATGCGGGGACTTCAATGCGCACAATGAACTATGGGGGAGTCAAAAGGCGGACATTAAAGGAAAAATTGTAGAAAAATGGGCACAAAAATGCAACTTAGTTTTTCTAAACAACGGAATGCACACCCGGATAGATGACAGAACAGGCCACACATCAGCAATAGACCTATCTCTATGCACACCAAGATTAGCAGGCATTTCTGATTGGCAAGTTGATGAAAGCGACCCTATGGGAAGTGACCATTACCTTATAAATATAGAAATACAAATTAGAATACCTCAAAATAAAGCGTCCTTCACACCAAGATGGAAATACGAACAGGCCAACTGGATTAGGTTCAAACAGATAGGTGACTCGATCGACCCAGAAACCATATATCACCGGGACATTGACACCTTTAATGACAAATTAATAGAAACCATTAACACAATGGCCCAAGAAACAATTCCTAAAACTAAAGGAGTAGCACCCAAACCCACAGTGCCCTGGTGGAATAATGAATGTAAAATAGCAATTAAAGAGAAAAAAAGAGCTCTAAACAAATTCAAAAGAACTAAAAATAATAGGGACTTTAACTACTACAAGGAAAAGGAAAAAACTGCCAAACAAACTATTATGATAGCTAAACAAAACTCATGGAGAGAATTCTGATCAAAACTAGATATTAACACAAAATCGAAGGAGGTGTGGCAAAGAATTAAAAAAATGAGAGGCAAAACTAAATCAATAACCCCCAACATACCTGGACAAAACAACAAACATAAGGCAGAATTATTCGCAAACTATTTCGCCAACATGTGTAGCAATACCAACTTAGAGGATAAGTTTAAAAATCATAAAAGGCAATTTGAGGAAAGCAACTCTGACAACATAAAGGAAGCAGGAAATAATGACGGCCCACTAAACCTTCCGTTTACAGAAGCCGAATGGAGAAAGGCCCTCGCCGGCAAAAAGACCACATCCCCCGGGGAGGACACTTTGGGGTATGAAATGTACAAGAACCTACCCAAAAAACTTGTCACAATTGCACTTAACCTCATTAATAAAATATGGGAAACCGGTACCATACCTATAAGATGGAAAAAGGCAGTAGTGGTCCCGATTCTTAAGCCTGGAAAACCCTCAAGCGATATAAAATCATACAGGCCCATATCACTAACAGACAATATATGTAAAATAATGGAAATTATGGTAAACAACAGGCTGAAATACCATTTAGAAAGCAAAGGACTACTAGCTAATACACAGAGCGGGTTTCGCAACTACCGAAGCACAATAGACTAACTCATGAGACTAGAAACCGCTGTCAAATTAGCATCTAGAGAAAAATTTTAAAAATCCAGATATGTTACAGCCATCTTCTTAGACATGGAAAAAGCATATGATCTAATGTGGACTAAGGGACTGATAAGTAAACTTAAACCATACGGAATAACTGGCAATATATACAAATTTATTGCTAACTTCCTAACCGATAGAAAGATACAAGTCAGACTAGGACAAGACTACTCCGAACGATACAAACTGGAAAATGGCACGCCACAATGAAGCGTAATCAGCCCAACTTTATTTAATATAATGATAAACGACCTGGAAACAGCGGTAAAACCCAACCACCTTGACTTATCCCAATTCGCCGATGACAGCGCCGTATGGAAAACTGGCAACCCGGCCAGCAGAGAAACGACCAAGCACTTACAAAAAGGACTAAACGATACAGGAAATTGGACAGATAAATGGGGATTTAAATTGTCACCTCTAAAAACAGTAGGCATAGTTTCCAATCCAGGAGGTGGCCACCCCCCACCCACTCCAAACTTAACCCTAAAGGGGGTACCCATCAAATTCGAAAAACAAGTGACACTCCTAGGTATGGTATTCGACCACGAACTCACGTGGGCAGCTCATATCCAAGAACTCGTAACGAAGTGCAAACGAGACATCAACCTCCACAGAAACCTCAGAGGGGTGAATTGGGGGGTTGATCAAAAAACACTCGTTACCCTATATAGAGCACTTATAAGAGCAAAATTGGACTACGGTTGCCAGGTATATGGAGCGGCGAACGCCACGTTACTAAAGAAACTAGACACAGTCCAATCAAAAGCGCTAAGGGTATGCACCAGCGTCCTAAATGGTACCCCCACACAAGATATCTTAATAATAGTAGGAGAACCCCCGCTAGACCTAAGGCGGAAGGAATTGATGCTGCGATACTCGACTCGAATATCAATACACCAACCCAACCACCTCACGCTACAAGCCCTCTTAGCATGCGACAAACCATTCGATACAAAAGGAAAAAATAAAAAAATACCTAGTGGGAAAATAATTATAGAATTAAAAAGGAAATTTCAAATCGCAAATATCAACCCAGAAAAAATAAGGTACTACCCAGACCCCCCGTGGACCTGTCCCACACCACAAATAGATCTTAGCTTACGTAAACTAGGACAAAAACAAAATGACCCGATAGGACTAAGAGCATCAATACTAACGTACATTGACAACAAATACGAGACATACACGCAAATCTTCGCAGATGGATCAAAAACCAAAAATCCAAATAAAACTGCAGCAGGGATAGTGATCCCAAAATTAGATGTCACCGTTGGAAAAAGACTCCCAGACCAATGCGCTATATACACGGTAGAATTCATGGCAATACTAATGGCATTAACATACGTCAAAACATACCCCACAACTAAGGCAGTCATTCTAAGCGACTCTTACAGTGTACTACAATCGTTAGCAACGGACCAATCCAAGAGCAGACCTAATATGATTAATCATGCAAGATCGCTACTTAAAGAGATTGAAAAAAACAACAAACACGTTGAATTCGTATGGATACCCTCTCACATCCATAATCCCAGGCAATGACAAAGCAGATGCAGAAGCAAAAAACGCCACAAACGAACCAAAAGCCCAAAATATAGCATACAGCGTCACTGAAATCAATAACATGGGACAAGATCAATGACATGTGGCAAGAGCTATGGGAAAAATCGGATGCAAACAGTCTAATACACACGATGATGAAAAAAGTAAGTAGAAAAGTCGAAAGTCCGACCTTCAAAAATCCATACGATATAACAATAATAAACAGAATAAGAACAGGTAAAACACTATTGGCAGGATGCGCAGGGAAACACATAAAAAGGGGACCAACCGAAAACTGCCCCTACTGCCCAACTCCAGAAACAATCGCACACTTAATAAATATATGCCCCAAATACAACCAGGAAAGGGCCGAACTAAAATCTCAACAGGAACAAATAGGAGAACGGTGGACATACCCGGAGTTACTTGTGGCAAAAAACAATAACATAGGAATGACCTATAATAACATCATGACATTCATTAACAAAATAGGCAAAAGGGGACAAATCTAAACCGAATGAAGGGTTGGGTATAAAGAGAGACCATGTAAAGAAATTAAAACCAATAAACCTAAAAGATCGAACCAAAAAAGAAAAAAACCAATCAAAATATTACAAATCACTGTTTGGGAATTGTGACGGCCGGC
Organism: Sinohyriopsis cumingii; assembly: GCA_028554795.2. Taxonomy (NCBI): domain Eukaryota; kingdom Metazoa; phylum Mollusca; class Bivalvia; order Unionida; family Unionidae; genus Sinohyriopsis; species Sinohyriopsis cumingii. The sequence continues at coordinate 23,363,907 of CM068834.1, forward strand.
TCGGGCTAGTGGGTTCACAGACTGACACCGCCGCTCATAACCCGAACAATAAAAACCAGATAAGGACGAATATTACAAAATCACTGTTTTGGAATTATAATGGCATGCTAGGCCCCGTAGGTTCAAAAAAAAAAAAAAAAAATATAAAAAAATAAAAATAAAAAAAATATACATTAAAATAAATCACAAATAGCTAAGCTAAACAAAAATAACAGGTAAATAGCCAAGTGGTCAAAGCGAAGGGAAACAAAGGCAATCAAACCACCTCCCTCGAAGAAAACATCTCACGGCGAACATGGCAGTATCAAAAGGACGAGAAGACCAAAACAGAAACGGACACGGGATAAGGCAGAAAGAGCTGAAATAAAGAAGAGCAGGAAAAGGCACAGAATGAAGTTAAACGTCCTAAGGCAGTAAAAGAAGAAAGAACAGGACACTTGCAGACCTTGGGGAATGAAGGCAGAAACAATGAAAAGAGTATGCCTCAAATAATCAAACCACCCCCACCCCCCAGTATGAAAAGAATTGCCTTCCCGAAATCAAACAAAATAAATAAGGCCACCCCCCCCCCCACATCTACTTATAAGTGTGAATGAGAAAGTGAGCGTGAATGTGTGTTGTCGGGATATGTGGGAAAAGCAGAAAAACGAACAAAAACGTCTATAGCCATCACACAAATATAGCATACACACTCCCTACCCACCTTTTTTTTCTTTTCTTTTCTTTTTTTTTTTCTTTTTTACAAACAAATTTTACCACATAGGGCTTTCATTCTGACCCACGAAAGCCCTCTTTTGACCAACAACTTACTGGCCCTGAAACACACTGATTGGTTTAAAGCCACACGTACGAAATACTTAACCAAATTGAGATCTCCAAAACAAAATAAAGGGCTACTAAAAGCCTACTAGATGTGAAAAAATTTCCGGAAAATTCAAGTACGCAAAGTACACAAAATTTAATAGACCTTACAAAAGATAGGAAAATTCACAACTCAGGAATATCTGAAGCGTATGTGACAATCACATGTTTGGCAAGATAGTACAGGAATAGCCCAATAAATATAGGGAACTGGGCATTGATTGCAACGAAAATTTAATAATACTGCTGCTGGTGTGCTTCGGTTACTGCCTGAAATGAGAGAGGAAGGAGATGCAGGATGCAGAAACAGACCACCAACGGAGTACAACGATGGAGAAGGTTGCAGCGACGAGAGCCTGGGCGGGACCTTTTGGGGCACCTGGGCTTCGGCTTGCTTGCTTGGGGGCATTGTATAAGTTAATCGCTAAATTCAAAAAGTACACAAACGTGTACAAACTAAACAGTCGCACATACCGAAAGGTGCACGTGACTTTAATCCAATGAATGAATGAAATGTGTGCTAGAGGGTAGGGTTAGCAGTTATACTCCCAATTATGTTTGTGATGAGCAAAAGCAGCTGCACAAATTTGAGCTTTTAGTTTGGTTCTGGTAGGGTCAAAGGATGCAGGTACATTTTACATTAATTTTTTACTAGAAATAGCTATTTTCAATATTTTTCTGTGACAAGGCAACTAAAAGAATCAGTATGTGCCTTATGCATGAATAAAGTTCACTAGTACTATAACAAATTAGCATACTTTTCATCACCCCTCTACCATCAAGATTTTTTTATATTTACCTCTGTAGCAGACACAAATAAAAGTCGGCAGCTCATTTGCAGACTAAGTTACGCATATGATCTCCAATGCTCATCTAACTGTGACAGGCAGTCACCAACAAGCCAACCTATTTCCATGCCTAACTCAAAGTAAATCTGAACCACATTATAGATTTAGCTTATGTGTAAATTTATAAATGCTAGGCTTGTGATAATTAGGTTCATGCCTTCTACCTTAAAAATTAGAGGGATGTCAAAATACGAAACTATCCAGTGAGACCTATGATGTTAATTTTAATCCCTATGGGATTTGTGACATAAAAAACCCAAATGCTTTATGTATTAAAAGGTAACTAATGGGGGCAGGATCTGCAGTGAATCAATGGTTAGTATGCTAGACTCCTGATAAAAATGTTTGTGTTAAAATCCTGTTATCAAGTCAACCAGGTTACCTACTGCAATGTACCCTTGCCTTACTCCAATTCCCTCAGTACTCAGTAAACAACTAGTGTTGCTGTACATAACAAAACCAGTCCATATTGATTTTACATATTTTACTAAATCCTGACAAAAATAATTCTCTAAATAAAGAATGATTAATATGTGATGGTCTCGCATGTAATCAAACTCTTCCAAGCTTTTAATGATATGAACCGATTTATCAATGTTTATCAAATTTGCATGAAAAACTATTTCTTATTTGTCATCAAATATGTTCAATGTTTTGATCATATAAGCATTTCTGCTACATTAAATCAAAATAATCTTTTTGTCAGAAATAGAGCCCTTATAGTATTTGCAAGGTCAACCAATCAGATGCAGAATTTGAGTTTAATATGAATGAATATTTTTTTTACAAAATTGCTCTTTTGCTATATCTTGATGAGATAAATCTATTCACCAAGTCTGATGAAATTAATGAGAAATAGTTTTAAGAGCAGTAGCAAGAATGGCTAGTGAGATGTAGAACCACCACATTATATGCATAGATTTTGCTTATAGCCTCAGACATACAAGCAAATAATTAAACAAGTCAGATCTAAATTGGATCATAAACACTGTTGTGCAAATCATAAGAAACTCTGCCAATCAGATGCAAGGTCACTTCACTACCATACCTTTATCACACTCATAATAAGCATCATTGTGAAACTTGACTCTATAAGCCCAATGGCCAAGCATGATCAAACTTGAATCAGCAGTAGTGGTTATAACCTCATGTATTTGTATGCATCTTCACTTCTTCAATCTAGATCTCATTTATATAAGCATGTATTCTAAGTTTAGTAAAAACTGCACTACATGTATAAATATTGCATGCGGTGGTAACATACTCAGATGAAAGATCACCTTATTATTATTAATGGTTAACACTCATCAAACTTCAAGGACAACTTAATGATTTTAGCCTATATTGTGGAAGTATGGCTTTTAGGCTGGTTAAAAAACTCAACTAATCTTATACATGATCACATGTATATACTTGGATTTTCCTCATTATTAGATTTATCCAAGATGTTGATTTAAGCCCAAAACCAAGTTTTATATAAACAAATTGATCAGAACTATGGACTCCAAAGTAGCTAATTTCTTACTGTTGAAAGACAGAAGGGGATGTGAAATAAATAACACACTCTGGACCATTACATAAACCCACTTAGCCTTTTGACCAGTTGAGATAAAATATCAACAATAATGTTAAATAAGATTGATAAATTATGTTTTCTCACATTACCTCTAGCCCTTTTCAACATGGATGGTATTTTTCTTCCACATATGTCAGCTCTTAATTAGTGGCCCTTTCCCATCATGAATGTTGTAGGTGAAACTCTCAGAATTAGGCTTTTTAATTTATATCTGTAGAAGAAAAAAACTATTGGTCTGCATATATCAATGTCACCATTTCTGTATTAGATTAAAATACCATGTGTGTGTGTGTGTGTGTGTGTTAATTTTAGAATTTAAGCAAACTTGTCTCCATGTGTTTATTTTAAAACTGATGATGATAACACATAACAGGTTCAATGGATAAAATGTTATTTCTTACTTCTTACAACTGCTCATTATATCTGAATTTACATTCAATGTTTGTTTTAATTAACATATTTGGGATATTGGGCAAATTATTTATTTTGTAGTTTATCATTATATCATTTACCAGTCTTTTATCATTCAAATATGTAATATAGTACCATTATACTGACTTCATATTCTATATGATATCCCAGCAATACATATTAAGCAGATAAGTGCAAATAAAAATGTTCAGAATGTAAAATTTACTCCAAGCTCAAAGAAGATCAGCAAAAGATAATATCCAACAAATTACCAAACAAAAAGCGAAGTTAACGCAGTTACCTTTATTATGATGTCTCCAACACCAACGGTACTGTACAGTTACGTCTTCTGAGTTTTACCGTCATCTTGTCTTTCAAACCAGAATTAATTTCTTGAGCTCTTACAAAATGAAGAAACTTTTAAATACTATAATTTAAGCAGCTTCTTTACATGCCATCAGATAAATTATGGCACAGTGTTATGTCTGTCAGCAAAACGCAACTTCACATTTGGACGGCGCGCTGTGTGGGCATCGCCGACACAGCAACTGACATGAATTCTCTATTAGCAGACAATGATTCGGAATAAATCCTTCGCAAATCTAACATTCTCGATTTTTCATAGTTCCACTTTTCATTGTTGCATCTGTTTGATTGTACAATTGCTAATGATGTTCAATGAATCAACTTCAATTCATCTGCTGTCTGAAATCCCGGTTCAGTTGGTATTTTCTTCCGCGCATGATGCCGTGTAAATAAAAGATACGGTCGACATTCAAAGTGGTTTAGGTTAATTTATTATTTTTCTTTATTAAGGTCATTTGCAGAAAGTGTTTCGCTAGGGTGAGAAAAAAAAATATAACAAAAAGAAAACTTTCTTTTCCAACGCTAATACTGTATATATTTCAATTTGTGATTGATGCTATAAATAAAAAAAAATGATAATAAAGCATTTTAGCCCGTGGCTTCGGCACGGCACTCGTTTTTGTGGGTTTTTTAAAATGTTGTTAGTGTTGTTTTGGGGTTGTTTTTTGTGTGTGTACCACACTAAAAAACATACCAGGTATTAGGCCTAACGTAGGAAAAGAAATTATCCTCTATTTATTACTATTCTTACTGTCAAATGACGCAAAAGTGATCAAATTGCTATTAAGATTTTGTTTTGTATAACACTTACCGCTCGTTTTCCTCGAGATAAAGCAGCCACTTCAAAATGATTATAAAATCTGTGACAGATGAAAAACGTGGTTTAAATAATTCGTAATCGCCTGCCTTAAAATACTGTAGGAATTTGCTAATGTATTTCATGGCCCTCGTTTGAATAGATACCAACGATCATGTATATCGACCAAATTTTGTATATTCCTGCCCACAATCATGTATTTTGTATTAAACCGTATATTACACGAGCGCTCTGTGGCAAACTCGGGGGGGGGGGGGGCGGGTCTCTATTATACCCAGAGGCGTAGCTATGATATTTTGCGCCCGGGGACGAACTATAAAATTGGCGCCCCAGCCCCCTCCCCGTTTAATCACATTTTTGAATATTACCCTTGTTTACTTATTATAATGTAACGTTGTAAGCCTCATTTTGGCGCCCCTGTACCTTGGCGCCCGGGGACATATGTACTCCCCTTCCCCCCCCCCCCCCAGCTACGCCTCTGATTATACCTGCTGTATCAGTTGAGAAATATATTGAACAGATCAGGCCCCAATACTCTCGCTCTGAAAAACATTAAAATAATTATATGCAGAATATCGGTAGGTCTCCCTCTTGCCAAAAATGTCAGCACCATATATATTTTGCAAGTAATGTAATGGGTATAATAACACACACACACACACACACACACACACACACATTTTTTTTTGGGGGGGGGGGCAACGGACAGATGCCCCCATTTCCCCAAAAAAATAAAAAGTATTTTATATTTGTGTATTTCCCCCTCAGATGTGTTCTACGTTTTATTAAAACAAAATTTTATATAAAAAATTTAGTTTTTAGAATTTTTGATGGGGTATTTATGTTTCCATAGTGTTATCTAAAGGGTTGTTCGTCCGAGTCTGGTTTCCCTTACCTTGCTCGAAGTTCATTCCCTTGAAATGTTTTGTAACCTTTGCTATATGTCGCCTAGGTCTCAGTGTTTGCTATATGTAATGGTGTTATATTGTGTGTATGCTATATTTTCTTTATGTTTGAGACAGCAAGTATAGATCAAATATCTTTCCCAGTTGTATTTCTTCCTTTATGATGTTATATTGTATCTTTTAATTTGTTTTATGGTTTTCTAATTTTGACGATGGAATGGTGTACTATTTAGATTTTGTTTAAAAAAAATAATTTCCTATTTTATTATTCGAGTGATAATATGTGTCGTTCCTCATAATAGTCTTTAAAGATGTTGATAGGTAGGTTACGCTCGATCCAAGGTTCACGCTTCTTTATTCTCTATGTGTTTTTCCTGGGTCGCGTTAGGCCTCCTTTATTTAGTTTATCTGATTATGCTTTATTGAAAGATCCAAACGTATTTATGAGACCACATTATTCTATAGTGGTCAACCATACAGTGCGGGAGAAGTTAGTAGGGTTTTAAACTAAGTGTTATACAGTATGTATTTGTGTCTTTATTTTGTCTGTTTATGTTCTACATTGGGTGTTTTCAAAGACTCATGATGGGCCTATGCACTTCACTGAGCCCTGTGACTTAGCCCCATGATGTCATCGCCATTTACTTCCCCCTTATATTTTCCCTGTATCCCTTCCTATATATGTCTTTAGAATTTTCTTTCAGAGAAAAAAGAAAAAAAATTAAATTACAAAATTCTTTTATTTTTTTCTTTCTTCCTTTCTTCCCTTTTCTCTTTTAAAAAAAAAAAGTTATATGGGTTTCTTTGAAATATTTGAAATAGAATTTGAAATTTTCTTTGAAATATGGCTGTTGTGGGGTGCGAGGAGGGGGTATGGGTATGGCATCAGCTCGCAATTGCGCTACGCGACCCTTCGGTCTGTAATACCTATTCCTCCCTCCCCCTCTCTCCCCCAATTCCAACATCAATTGCGTTATATCAACCTGACTGTAAGTATCTATTCGTCGTAAGACGTACTGAGTTCTTGTTGTGGTTAATATTCTTATTTTTACCACGTATCTTATTTAAAAATCTTTATCACCTGTCCACAGGATATCATCGTAGTTACTATATAGTCTATACATTTTAGAACGATTTTGTTTTCGTAGTCTAAATCTATGAATAAAATGTTATTTTTGTTATACTTATATTTTTTGCAAATTTTCATTATTAACTTTATCCTATTATGTTTAGTTTTATCACATTGGACAATCGTATGTAGTTTGGTGAAGTTCGCTGTTTTACATAAAGGGCATTTCGGCATTATCCTCAGCATACGATGTTTGATTGTTTCTTCGCCTGTTAGCCAGGTGTTGTGCAGGTATTTAAAAATTATACTTTGTGTTTTGACAGATCTTATTTTCCCCAATTTTTCCAATTTTTTTGTCCAATTTACACCCTCAGTTGTCCTGCTCTACTCTACATTTTATATTTTTGGTTACCTCCTCCCTAATCCAAGCGTGACTTTTACTTATTAAATTTTGCATAAATCTGTTTTGTCTCTATATTTTAAAATTAGTTCTCATATGTTTGCGTGGCACTTCGATTTTTTTATATTAATTTGTTATTTTTGTATATCTCTGGTCGGTTTCTCAAGGTGAAGCCGAACCAGTAGATGTACGGTGCTTCTCACGCTGTAGCCGGGTCTGAGTGCATTTTTTTTTTTTAATCTATTGATTATGTTAGTTAATTATAGTAGTAGAGGGCTCGGCAACCCCAAGCCCCCTCTACTTTTGGCCCTATATAATGTCTCTTTTTTTACATGATGCATTTTATGATTCCATATATAATCTATTATTTCGTTGTCTGTTTTGTTTAAAATTGTATTATCCATATCTATGGATTTAATTATGTAGTTAATATTTGAGTATAAATAAGTCTTGGCCACTTGGGCCCGCTCCATGATAGGTAATGGCGCCATGGCCAGATTTTCACATTTTCTCTTATTTTATTGATAATATGTTCATAATTTTCTACAGCTTCTTTTTTTTATTACCAAAGTAAACCCCTAGAGCCTTTACAGTGTCTCTCAGTAAGTGTGTGTGTGGGGGGGGGGGGGGGGGCGATAATCCAGGGTGGTTGCCCCTCCAGTTAACTATTTTTAAGATTTCGTGCTTGTTGTGGTTTATTTTGGAACCCGACGCTTATAGCATTTCCCCTCTCTTCTAAAGATGTTGCAATCATATGCATGTTAGAGCATTTTTTAATTCTTTTTTAGGTTTGGTATTTGTATGCCTTGTATAATCAGGGGCGGATTAAGGCTCACTGGTGCCCTAAGCACTGACAAATCTTGGCGCGCCCCTCTTTTCCACGTACACCTGAGAAGATAACCCTAGGGTGTACCATGATCAAGAAACAGAACATCATGATCAATTTGCACTAGTTGTATCAGTTTTTTTTACAAATCTTCATTCTTTTTTCTTTCTTTCTTTTCACCCTTTTCTCAACTTTGTGGTGCCCCCTTTGGCCCTGGTGTCCTATGCACGTGCTTAGTCTGCTTAATGGTTAATACGCCCCTGCTTGCACATCTGGGTTGTTTCTTATCGTGTGACGTAGGATTTATATTGCCATTACGTAATTGATAGTGGACATCCTTGTATCACTGATCGTTGTATTTCAAAATTCTTTCGTGCATTTCCCGTTTATTATCCCAGTGTGTAGGATTTATTTTAAAACATTCTTTATACAGTTTTGTTAATTTTAAATTTTATTTTTTTTTTAGTATTTTAATTTTTTAAATATTATTTATTTTTTTTATTTTTAATTTTATTTTTTTTTTTTATTTTTCATACCAGTTTCATTTATGTAGTTAATTATAGTTTTAATGTTTAAAATATTGTTTTGTATATCCCTCCCCCACAAGTTTGATTTACATTAATTATCTTGTTTATCCTACCCTTTACTGTATTTGTTGAAATCCTACTTAAAATCTTATAGTCCGTGTTTAAAAGTGATATAGGCCTCCAGTTTTTAATCTCGTCTCTATTCCCTTTCCCTTTGTATATAATTGTGATAACTCCCTCCCTCATAGATTTAGTTATTTTATTTTTACTTAAAACTATATTATTATACAAAGCGTTTAAGATCGGCGTCAGTTCACCGTGGAACTTTTGGTAGAATTCCACGATGAGTCCATCTTTCCCTGGTGACTTTTGTGAGTGTTGATATACTTTTTGTGATTTCTTCATCTGAGATGACATCATCACATTGGTCTCTATGTACTGCTGATGTCATCTCACAGTCGACATTTTTTAAGTAGCTGTCGATTGTGCTGAAGTATATGTTCTGTGTGGTGTGTGGTGTATAGTTCTTTATAATATTTGGAAATATTATTTAGGATATCTTCTTTTACAGTATGGGTTACATTGTTTATTTTGATATTGTTTAAAATTGTATCACCCCCTTTTCTAAATTCTTCTCGCTTATATACGTTTTTTGCCTCGTTGTAGATCTTTGTAAATTTTCCCGCCCTTATTATTCTCCCCTGATTTTCGTCTTCTTCAACGATTTTAATTTTGTCTGTCAATCGTTTTTTTTTTCTTTCTCCATCGTCGTTTGTTGTTTTGCTTAGTTCTAATTTGAGTTCGTGTTTGTCTTTTTTTTCTGGGGTTTTTCCGCCCTCTGTTTGAGTACTGAATATTTATTCCTTTTATTTTGTTTTTTAAAACATCCCAATCAATTATTATATTAATATTTTCTTCATTTTTGACGGTTTCAATTTCTTTTTTTAATTATTATTTCGACATATTCTTTGTCATTTAAAATCTTATTATTTAGTTTCCATAGTCCTGACCCACATTTTTCTATTTTTTTCATTTTTAGGTCAATAGTGAGCATGAAATGGTCTGATAGCTTTTGGTTGGTTATTGCAGTATTAATATATATTAATGGATCATAAAAATTTCCGTAAAATTTATCAATCCTGCTAGACTGGTTTAATTTATAGTTACCCAGTTGAAATCTCCCCCTATGATTAGATTTTCCATCGAATATTGTTGTAGGTAGGTGTATAAGTTTTCTTTAAAATTAGTTTCTTATTTCTATTAGCTGGCATGTACACATTTATAATATGCCAATTAAACATTTTAACACGTAGCAACCGTCCCTTAAAAAATTCCCCCCTCCTCAAACCTTTCCCAGCTTTTTAAAAATATTATTGTTGCAACCAACTCTAATATCATTATTTGCAAAATTGTTGCATATCTTTATTGCGTTAAGTTTGTCTTCTACTAAAATTTCGAACTCTGGCTTAATTCTATAGTGTGTTTCTTGTATCATTATTACACCAAAGTTTGTTTCTTTGGCTACTTTGTCTGCTTTCGCTTTGTCTATCCCATTGCTGTTGATAGTAGCGATCCGGAAATTTGTTTCTTCCGTTTTTGCTTTACTCCCAGGTGCCGCATCACTTTTATATAGAATTTAATTGTATATATTTCAGTTAAAGTTATTATATTCCATTTGTTTTTGTACACACACACCAGCACGCTCGACAAAGAGCGCTTGAGTAATATACAGTTTGATACATCCTACATGGTAGTGGGCAGGAATACATATATAGGTCGTTATCCTTCTCGACCGAAGTAGTAACATTGTTCCAATGCTAACACTCGACGTCCTCGATTTGTGCTTCATCGTATTTGCAGTCTATACACTTAAAGTTACAATGGAAAAGTGTACATGAACATATTTATACCATAGACAGAGCCTTGAAGTACTACTTTTTTCGGTCTAAAACTGTCCCAAAAAAAAAAGAAAAAAAACCCAGCATGTAATAGTTCATTTCGATACAGTTGCACAGAGCATTTGACGTTCATTTTGATGTCAATATATATTGATATCGATTAAGTGCGATTTGTTTTCAAAGCTGCTTTATTGCTGGTAGTGCTTCTGTTTTCAAGTTCGATATATAATATACCCATGGAGCAGTAGTAATACAGAAATCAGAACAACAACCATCATCATCATCATCGGGAGTATTATTATCGTATATGTTGGTCACATCGATGATCATTAATAAAAAGCGGTTGAAATATGAACAATATTCCATCTCTTCAAATAGCAAATAACTAAGCAAAGTGTGTGTGTGTGTGTGTGTGTGTGTGTGTGTGTGTAATTTTTAACGTAGCTTTAAAAAAAAATGCAATCATATCGCTACCATGTCTGCATTGTGACAGTTTATAATGATGTCTAGCAATGTGGCATCATGCCACAAACATACAGCATTTTGTCCCACCCAATCACATTATCCTCACACCAATATCTTAATGATGGGCGCCAAAAGAGGCAGCTGCTAGTACCATTTTTATGTCTTTAGTGTGATTCGGCAGGGGTTTGAATCCGCGACCTCTCGCATCCAAGGCGGACGCTCTGTACAGACACTGCACCACCTGAGCGATCGCTTAGCAAAGAATGTACGATACTGTTTCCTGTTGTTCATAACAACTCGACCTGGAGACCCACCTGACGGAAAATGAAAGCGCATTATAACGTTATAATATACGAATCCGGAATTTTTTTTGATTATTATAATTTTCAAGAAAGTTAGTGCCTTTTAGCATTTGACAAAGTGTGCTTGCAGTTGCATACTAAGGGGAGGGGGAGTTTACAACATACTTCGATGCTGACTACTGATTTGAAGCATAAAATTAAAACTAAACAACAGCATAACATGTTTATATATCTTATTAAATACGTCTTCATTTGTCTTTCCGTGCGCCAAAATGCCTTCCTACACGAACATGTTCCATATAGGTAAATAAGTTGTACCAATCGTAAACAACCACCGATTTCGACATATATGATATCAATTTATAGGTTTCTCATCAGTTTAAATCGATCTGTGCAAAAAAAAAAAAAAAAAAAAAAAATAATTAAAAAAAATGTGTGAAAATGAATAATAAAAAAGTTGCTATTTGCGACTCATTGTCGCTTGCGATTTTACCGATCTTTGTATCCTTGATGCTTCCATCCTTCCCGTTTAGGGATGGTAGCACCTACTTGGATGCTAATACTATAGATTTGAAGCATATAATTAAAGCTGTACAACAGTAAATAATATGTTTATGTATCTTCTTATTAAGTACGTCTTCATAATGTATGTTCGTGCGCCCAATGCCTTCCTCTACGAACGGTTTCGATATACACGAATAAGTCATACCAATAGTAAATAAACACCGATTTTGACAAATTTCATATTAATATATAGGTTTCTCATCTGTCAAACTCGATCTGTGCCAACAGACATGTGTGAACATGCAGAATACAAAAAGTGTACTTTTTACTGAATATTGGGTTCGACTTTACTGATCTTCATATCCTTGCTACGTTCATATACCGTTCCCGTTCTGCGATGGTAGCACATACGTCCATGCTAATACTATAGATCTGAAGCATAGAATTAAAGCTGTACATAATTATAAAATATGTGTATGTATCTTATTAAGCACGTCTTTATCTGTCTTTCCGTGTGCCTACATCTGACCTATACGAAAGTTTTCCATATGGGCGAATAAGTCATACCAATCGCAAAGAACGATTTTGACACGTTTGATATCAGTTGATAAATTTTTATCAGTCTAAATAGATCTGTGCCAATATAAATGGGTGAAAATGCAAAATAGAAAAGTTGGTATTTTTCACTCAGTATCGCTTGCAACGTTACCGGTCATCGTATCCTTGCTACGTCCATCTGCCATTCCCGTTTTGCGATCGTATCACATTTTTTCGATGCTAATTCTATAAACCTGACACATATAATAAAAGCTGTTCAACGGTAAATAATGTGTATGCGTCTTATGAAGTACGTCTTCATTTGTACGTCCTTGCGTTTAGTGCCTTCCTAACCGAATATTTTCCATATAGGCGAATAAGTCATACCAATTGCAAACAACCAACGATGTTGACAAGTTTGATATCAATTGATACGTTTCTCATGATTCTAAGTCGATCTCTGCCAATAGACATGTGTGAAAATGCAAAATAAAAAAGATTGTTCTTTTTACTGAATATCGGGTGCGACATTACCGATCTTCATATCCTTGGTACGTGAAACTACCATTGCCGTTTTGCGATTGTACCACATATTTCGATACTAATACTATAAATTTGAAGAATATAATTAAAGCTGTACAACAGTAAATAATATGTGTGTGTATCTTATTAAGTACGTCTTCATTTGTCTGTCTTTTCTCCTAATGTCTTCTATACGATCGTTTAACAAACAGGTGAATAAGTCATTACAATAGTAATAAACACCGATTTAGCAAAATTTGATATCAATTGTTAGGTTTCTCGTCAGTCTAAATCGATATGTGCCAACAGAAATGTGTGAAAATGAAAATAAAATAGTTTGTATTTTTGACTCGATATCGGTTGCGACTTATACGTGCCTCTACCATTGCAGTTTGCCACGGTACCACATATTTCAATTTTAATGTTATAGATCTCAAACATATAAGGAAAGCTATACAACAATATATAATATGTGTATGCATCTTATAAAGTACATCTTTGTGTGTCTGTATGTCCGCTCAATGTCTTCCTCAATGAGCGTTTTCCATATAGGCAAATAAGTTATAACATTAGTAATTTTTTAAAAACGCGATTTAGACGAATTTGATATCAATTGATAGGTTTCTCATCAGTCTAAATTGATCTGTGAAATATATAAATGTGTGAAAATGCAAGTAAAAAAGTTGATATTTTTTACTTGGTGTCGCTTGCGATATTACGGATCATCAACGGATCATCATATTCTATATTCTACCTACGTGCCTCTACCCTTGCCGCTTTGAGATGGTACCATATAATTCGATGATAATCATTTGAATGTTAGTGCTCCTAGATCTTTACAACACGAACGTTTATCTTAGAGTCGAATAAGTCATACCAATCGTAAGCACACACAGATTTTGACAAATCTGGTATTATTTGGTAGGTTTCTCATCAGTCTAAATTGATCTATGCCTACAGAAATGTGTGAAAATGCAACCTAGAAAAGTTTATATATTTTACCCAGTATCCTTTGCGACTTTACCATTACCAATCTTCATATCCTTGTTACGTGCCTCTAGTATTGCTGTTTTGCGATGGTATCACATACCTCGATGCTGATACTAGTGATATGAAGCATATACTTAAGCAATAAAACAGTAAAAATTATGTGTATGTATCTTATTAAGTACATCTTCATTTCTCTGTCCGTGCGCCTATATCCGTGCAACATGATCGTTTTCTATAAGGCTAAATATGTCATGTTAATCGTAAAAAAAGCTACAAAGATTTGGACCTATTTGATATCCAGTCATTGGTTTCTCATTAGTCTAAAACGACCCGTGTCAATATAAATGTGTGAAAATGCTACCTTGAAAGTTGCCTTTTTTGTCTCGGTATTGCTTGCGACTTACCGATCTTCATATCTTTGCTACCCGCTTCTACCCTTGCCGTTTTTTGATGGTTTGTATATAACCAAATAAGTCATGCCAATTGTAAAGAACCACCGATGTTAACACATTTGATATTAGTTTATAGGTTTCTCATCCTCCAAATCTTTCTGTTTTTAAGAAACGTTTTTCTAATTCAACTAACGGGTCATCACGCTAAAATTACGCTACTGACAAATGTCACCTTAATATCATACATACTAAACTTAGACAAGCAGGTAGTCTCCTGAAATCCGACCTTTACATGGTGAATTTAGTTAACTCTTTCACGTGTGCATGTGCTTATGATAATGAAGAAGTTGAACACTTTGTCTATTGCCCCTTACCTAATGCCAAAGATCCCAGCTCTTTCGCTCTACCTTTCAATACACTTCTTGGTTAAGTCTAGATTTATCATTGAAAAGTGACGTGACTACTCACCTACAATAAGATGTCTTTCTGCTTGTGTGATGACCCGTTAGTTAAATTAGAGAAACGTTTCTTAAAAATAGAAAGATTTGGAGGATTTCGGATATCATCAGGCAGAGAGTTCTAAAGACGAATCGTATATGGTAAAAGGTCGTGTGAAAATATAAAGTTTGGTTGAGATTGGTGTGATACTTTGAGAGTAACGTAGACGATAATTAGATGCCTCATATCTCCTTTGTGGAAGAAGTTCGTTTAAATAGTTAGGTACTTGAGTATTTATAATCGAATACATAATGCATAATCTCTTCCTTTTCCTTCGTTGTGCAAACCAAGCAGTTTCCGCATAAAGAGACTGTCTAGAAGAATTAATGGGTATAGATCTGGAACGATCCGTGCATCTTCCATCTGATTTTTCCCCCTTTATTCTGATCTTTCCGAATCTTCAATAGAACAATTATCCCAGACTCCAGAAGTATATTCTAAGGTTGGACTTATGAATAGTGTATATAATTTAGCTGAAGTCAACAATTAGTCTGCATTTAGACGGTAGTGTTTTATCTCCTTTCTTATACATCGGTATGTCATACGCTAGCTTGCACTGTGTTAGGAACACGCTGGCTGGGAGTGATTTATTTAAATGTATTTGCAATGGAACATACATTTCTTCAACTATACTTGTACAAGTTTATTACTTATTGGATTGGTTCCAGCGGTTTTGTTTAGGTCAAGACTAGTTACTACATCTATAATTTCTTGTTTATATATAATGATGGCAGAAATAAAAGTTTCATTTCTAACTTCAAAATGCGGTAACTGTTTATCATAATTTTTTAAACGTGTAACATATCAAACTTCCGAGTTCAACAGGTCGCACTTCTCCTGATCACTTGTTGCAAATTTAGATGATCATTTCGTACGTTTCAGTGGAGGTAATAGGTTCCATGTCTTTGTAGAATGTACTTGTTATCTCATTATTTTCCAATAAGGTCGAGGATTTGATCCGATGGCAGGGGTTGAACCTGCATCCTTTCGGTCGCAGGTCTGAGACGCTAACCACTGAGCCAATGTTGCTCCTCTTAAGATTAATATACCCATATGATATTTTCCAGTATCATACGTAACTATATGATACGTTTAATAACACCCAGTAACTCAGCAAATGCCGGCATGACGACATATGAATTGAAGGTGTAATGACGAATGTAATTTAAAGTCAATTATGTAACCTATTTTTATGCTTTTTATTGAATATCATTTCTGTCATGTGATACACATAACATAATCTTACATTTAAGTTTATTTAAAATGAAATTTATGAAATTCGTTAAATAGTTTCAATCTTTAGCGACTCTCGTGAAAAGATCCTTCATTGCTGTTCATATAATTTTACATGTCATTATATTTCTTTATTGATTTGCACTTTGGTTACAAAAGAGACAACTTTTGCAATTTAAAACTTATTTCATCTATACTACACTAGTATAGCTCATGAAATGAAGGCAGTTTACTTGGCCTCTAATTCATCTATAGGGAATGATACCTGCGGGAGACTGCTCTATCTGACCAGTGTGTAACTATGGAAACGGTAATTTAGTGACCTCTTCTCCAGCCTCGAGCTTTAGGTTAAGACTGAAATTCGCTGTCTTATGTAATGTTCTGTATCTGTAGTTTAAAGCTGGGAGAATTATACAAAGAGAATAGCAAGTAAACCCTTCTGTAAATGGAGCAAACTCGCACTTTTACACTGTAAAACTAATTTATCTTACAATCATTTATGAATAATTAAAAATTACTGAGTAGTAACTAAGAATATATAAATTCTTTAGATGGAGACCCAAATTTCATTTTTTAAATTATCGTATTTTTTATGTTTACTTTCCAGATACATTTTTTAAAAAATTCTCAAGAAAATATGAAATCTGACAAAAGATAACGAAAGTCTTATTATTTTGATTTTTTGTAAAGAGCAAAGAAAGAAAACTATTAATGACATAAGCTTTCATCATGACATATACACACTAGCCTCCACAGAAGTACCTTTATGACAGTACGGTTAAAATAGAAATAAATATGCATATACAGTTGTAAACTTTCCCGATTTATGACTAAACATTTATACTGTGATAGGGTATTCTTAGTAAGTAAAATGTGTATTATACAATGAATGAATAGGAGGTATTCGATGAATGGACTGCACGCATTTCAGGTGCAGTGGCTACTCAAGATTATTTACTGATGCACAAACTAGTTATAGTTGTCATACTGGTTGTCATTCCAGGGATACTGACAGTCAGTGATTTCCACCTTGTAAAATCTTTCCTCTAGGGCGGACAATAATAATAGTTTCTGAAGCTGATTTTATTAGCAATGGTTTGCAAAATAACAACAAATATCCTTGTGTTTTATCAACTCATTATGGTTCCGCTGCTTTGGTAGAACAAAAAGGAATGTTCTTTATTGTTTTATGAATTTTATGCCCTGTGACAATGGCCAACATTTTGTAGGTCACGATCACTTTGGCATAAACTTATTTTATGCATGGCAGTTGGAAACTACGAAAATCTTCTTAGAGGCGAGCTGTATAATCGGCAGTTACATTGTTATTCTGAAAGAGTTCTGATAACTAAATAAATAAGTAAATAAATAAAAACACCATCTTTTATCATTAAAAGTTGCCAAGTGTTGTTTATGCATTGTACGTGGCGTAATTCGTAAGTTTACTCGGCATATTTTCAACTCGGTAACGCCTGGTAACGGTCATACTTTTACCTAAATATGTGGGTCCTTTGAGAGCATCGTAAATGTATGGAGGAAAAGAAATAATTGTATTTTATGCTCATCTCAAAAGATTTGTTTGCATTTCTGCGAAATAGTCATGCCTAACCAGATAATAGCACAGACCCCCCCCCACTGTAACTACAAAGCCTTGAGCAAGTGCGAAGTTACCAGTTAATTTTATTGTTTGTTTCTATTTTTCAAGTTGTCTTCGTGTGTGCGCGCGTAAATTGAAAGCTTGTTATTACCAGTCAATATCGTCAATCATATTTGCTCCATTATTCCATGCAGATAAGAAAGGAACTAATTTTGTGTTGAATTTGTGCCCCCCCCCCCCCATCCCACCCCGCCCCGGCACGGTACAATAAACAAACACTTGATTGAAAATAAAATAAAAGAAACTAACCTTGCATTGTTATAATGTATTCCTTCTTTTTTCATCATGCGAAATTTACAGAACAAAATATATCAACGAACTCCGTAAATGTAGCGGATGCCAGCATGCGTATGCATCCTTACTGTGTGTGTATCGCTAATGTCAGATAAAAAAAATATCGCAAAAGAGACGAAAATATCACCAGATTGCTTGAAGGCGCCTGCCATTCACGCATGATAAGTTTCAAGGTGCAAACGGACCAAGATTATATTGTATCCAGGTTAACTATACGACGATATCTCGCAAATAAAAAAAAAATCATTATTTTAAAGAACATACAATGTGAGTGCAAATGATAATCTTTCGCAGGTATGAGTTACGAAAGTATCATGGGGGGGGGGGGCACCAGACAGATGACCCCCACCACACAAAAAATAAAGTGTTTTCATGTACTCTTGTATACCCCAAGATGTGTGTGCTTGTTTAAAGTTTAAAAAAGGAATTTTGATCAAACTTTTAGTTTATAATTAGTCCTAGTGTTTTCTAAAGGGTAGTAGTCTGAAACATGGGTCTTATTCCCATTTTCAGATTTCATATCCTTGATTTTTAGTGATCTTTGTCAAGAATTTTCTATGTTCCGTGTATGCTATGTGTATCAATGCTATGGTGTGTGTATGCTATATAGTCTGTGTGTAGGGACAGCAATACTATGTCAAATTTGTCTCTGTTGTCTTAATATATATTTTTCTATGGACTTTTCAAATTTATTTGTTTGTCCTGGTATAAATTTAGTTGCTTTTGAATTAATTTGCAATTTAGAATTCCGGCGAGATGAACGGTATACTACCATTTGAAATTAAAATAAAACCTTTTGTTTTATGTGATTGACTATGGTGTGGTGTTTCTCACATTAAAGTCTATTTTCAAAATGAGGTAGGCTGTATTCGAGTCAGGGTCCGCACTTTCTTTCTTTATTTATTTGTGTTTCTCCCGATTCGAGTTAGGCCTCCTCTCTAGTATTTAATTTATAATGTAAAAGAAGTAAATATCCAACCCAAAACCCCTTAGAAAGCTTTATACATTTACTGGTTTGGTTTTAGCATGAAAAACATAAGTGACATCTACAAAAATAATAAACTGGTAAAAAGACTAGAAACAACAAGGACCTTTAGAAGTATAAAGGAACTTTTATGTAAATATAGGGAAAATGAGGAACTTTGGGGAATTGAAACTAAGGAAACATATAATTGGATAAGGGAAAATTTAACCTCTAAAATTAAAAATAAAGTAGAGGAGGAAATATCTCGGTTAATTGGGACAGACCTTAGAGGTATTGGACCAACATCGGCTCTCCAAAAATACAAAGCTTGATATTCAGATATCTACACGACATATGCATACATGTAAATTATCTCATGTGCAAATGTGCGAACTTCACAAAATATCATGCGATGGCACAGTGCGAGTTTAGGAAACAAGACAGGATACAATTAATTATGGAGATATCCAAGAAATAAAAATACAGAAGAAACCAAGTTTTATATCAAGACGGCAACTTTAACAAAACTTTAATAGGAAAAATAACAGATAACATAACTAAAACCATGATGGCGTGTGACCAAGTCATAAACATAAAAAAATGAATAGGCAAATTTTTTTGTAATCCTTTCAAATTAATTAGAAAAAAGAACTTCTAGGAAGATTTGTGAATGGGAGGGACGGGGCTGCAAAGGGTGAAAAGAAGGGGAGGGAGATGGGGCAATGGATAATCTCCCCTTAAAGGGGACCATCACAAAGTGAACCCTTGCCCTCATACCCCCACCCCGGATTGGAATCTGCTGTAGCCGCCACCCTTTTAGATTCTTATAAATTTTCCTAAACAGCTTCAGTTTCTTTTTATTATCCATTACAATTAAAATTAAACAATTAAATAGACTTTAATTATATTACGTAAACTATCACAAATCCTAATTATCGGGACAGAGAAACTATATGGGAAAAGAACGAGATAATGACGTCATGGGGCTATGAAAGAGTCGGGAAAAACACCTCATATAGGAAACTTTACATACATACACGAAAACAAAGGATCTAATAAGTCTCTCTTCTAATTCTATTTGCTCAAAATGTGCAGCTCTCGCACTGCACGGTAAATCCCCACTGTGTGTGTGTATGTGTGTGTGTGTGTGTGGGAAGAACAACCATTTTTAGAGATTTTGGCAGAAATCCAATAAATAATTTGAGACGGCCTAACTCTAGGTGGGAGAAATACAAGCAAATAAAAAAGTGTATGGACTCCAACTCGAGTACAGCGGATTTCAATTTACAAATCCAATATGTGAATAATGACACAATATATTTGCACACAGAACACATTAAGTTTTTTTTTTCTTAATTAAATTATAATACACCGTTACTTAGCCAAAATTCAAAAATATATTAAATAAATAAAAATAAACCTTTTCTTGATCCGATTATAAGGTCCTAAGATTACTGGGGAGATTTGGGAAAAAATAAAGGCTATCCCAACATGGAAGCAAAATATAGCATACACAAACTATAGCATATATATATATAGCACACACGGGATATAGGCAACCTCTAGCCAAGGTCAACCAAGAGTATAGCGAAGGGATTTCAAGTCAGGTGATGGAAAGATAGAAACCTATTCGGAAAAACAACCCTATAGATAAAACTAGGTTTTAAAAGAAATACCCCGTTAAAAAGGAGAATTAAATTTTTTTGACCTAAATTCTTTTGCATAATATAAAACATACAACACATGGGGGGGGGGTGGATAAATACACATAAAACACTATAATGTTTTGGAAAAGTGGGGTGGGGGGTCTGTCTGGTGCCGGCCCCCCCCCCCAGTACTTCGTCTTGTGGGGGTAAATGTACGTCATTTCCTGCTGGCGTCCTCTATAGGTGGAAAATCGTATCTAAGTAACAGTGATGTATACTTTTATTTCGAGAAATTAAATTATTTTTTCTGTACACTTTATAGGTTTTTTTTGGTTCTTTTTGTTCAAGTATAACTACTTTTAATCATGTTATGCAAATCTGATGTATAAAGAAAAATGTTGGTGCATGGCCGGTAACTTTTATACGTCATGGCAACGGAAAATAAATTCCGCGCATGCGCATTTTGTGTGGGAGCACCAAAAAAAACCCCACACAAAAACAAGCAATCTACTAAAACAAGCCATTACGTGAGAACTTGGCCTGAAAAGAGCAAATATAGGTACTATAAAATATTGCTAGTCTCGGATTTGACAAGCCTTAGTTTTTTATGCTGATGAAACATTTTTCAGTAGAATTTTTTTTCCTACAGTTTAAATGCCTAATTTTACTTTTTATAATCATACATGTTCAAATGTACTGGTCACATATAACAATATCGTCGAAATATTAACTGATACCATGCTGGATTTATATAGAATGTCTAAATAATCATAAAACTAAAGGTGTAATTGATTATAACCAATATATATTTTTTGCAATAACAAGATAATGAGATCCGAACATTGACCAAACAGTACTTAGAGAAATTCAATATCGATTAGTTCATCCTCAACCTCCAACTGATATACTTTATTGCAAGGGGTAAATGGTACCGTATTGAAAGACGTGTTAGGAAAAAGATACCGTTGTTAAAGAATATCCTGACCGACTGAGATCTTAACATCGTACATCATAGCTGCAAACAGTGCAAGCCAATATACACATTTGCATTATGCTCACGCAAGAAATATTGTATCAACCAAATGGGTTTCTTGACCGAGCGATGTCAAGCCCTTGCGCGAATCCCGCTACGAGTCATAGGTTTCCCCGATTCAAAGGAATCCTGTACAACTACTTCTGCAAACTGGAAAGTCCAACGCGTCCAATCTATCAGTAATGTTACTCTAATTAATACATGACCACAAATCCCAACTTCCCAATTGTATGTCAATGTCACAACTGCAAAGCTTCTCTTCGTTAACTTTCCGTAACTTACCGCCAGTATTTCACGCCGTGAAACTACACAACTCAACAACCTAATACAGGGAACCGTTTTTACTACGCCACCTTAGGCCTTTTAAATCATGATTTTTAGCTTCATTTCGCCTGTAACTTTGTAACATATTTACCACCACAGCAACAATAAATGGCGCCCGCCGACGGCGGAACAGTCCTTTTCTGTTGATTCCATTGTATAATTTACCAATCTCCAGTCATAAATACTGCAGCTGGAGTCACACGATCAATTCACGCAATTAGATTTGAATAGGGACTACTGAGTGACAGGGATACTCATGCGGCTCTTACCTGAATTCACCAAAAGTAAACCATGTCATCTTGAAACTCACTTACACTTCACTCCGTAACGTTTGCCCCTAGTAATTGGCTAATTATTTTGGTCTAAAGACTATAATCCCAGCACCGACTTCCCATATTCAAGCAAGTATATAAGGAATCCTTAAAATGGAGAGCGGT
Organism: Sinohyriopsis cumingii; assembly: GCA_028554795.2. Classification (NCBI taxonomy): domain Eukaryota; kingdom Metazoa; phylum Mollusca; class Bivalvia; order Unionida; family Unionidae; genus Sinohyriopsis; species Sinohyriopsis cumingii. The sequence goes on from CM068834.1 coordinate 23,386,209, forward strand.
AAACAAATGCGCATACTCCAAAATATATTACAATATTATACATATCTTGGAATTTTATTAACTATTTTTGTTTACATATTTTCATTGTACTCGTGGATGGGTAATGTGATTTTGCGTTCTGCCTTGCTTATAAAATGTATTGTCTTTGGTCAACAAAAGTTGATTTAGAGAGGATAAGAAAAGAAGTTTTGTTAAACGATGATGGAATTAAATAAACACTGGGGACAATATCGTACGTTGCACATAAATCGCAGAGATTAATTGAGATTTTGCTTAACGGTCAATCAGTCCGCACTCGAAGTAGGGAAATAAGCGAATAGTGCAAAAGCCGACCATTGTCTGATAATCGACGTACATCTGCCACAGCCATATATTGTAAAAATCCCATTACTACAGGTAAAAAAGAATTAACTACAACTGCTTCTTTGGGGCGTCATGTGTGACCAGTGTATATTAGTACTGTGTTAGAAAAATATTGCGACAAACCAAAGTAAAGAAAACAGTCACTTTTATCAATCAGTCCATATCGTTTTACAAATTATACTGAATAACTGACTTCAGTAGAACTCAGAAGAATGTATTCCTGTAAGCACATCACGATTGCGGTGTTTGTACATTTATATAAAGTGGGATCATTTTACAAGCAAAGTATACATTTAAAAATTAACACTACAAATGAGACAACGCTTAAGTACATACGGATTATAATCGTGAGATGGCAAAGAATGGTTCATATGTTGAGAGGTAACCAATACACCAACAAAATAAGAGTTTGTAAGAACATCTTATTTCCTTCTTAGATATACTTAGCCATAATGTAAATTGTTTCCTAATATGAAACATGTAAACATATTCCGACCATGCTGGAAACAAAAATAGTAAATTTAATTTAGTTCAGCGTAAACTGTAAGTTAGTTCTTTCCTTTTGGCATGGTGTCTGAATAAAAAAGTATATTTCTCAAATTTGCTAACCACTACACTGTCATTATGTAATTAGATACCTAATTGATGTACCATGGTTGTATACATATATCTATAAATATATATAGTTTTGTGGACATGTACGGTTGAATAATACCATCCCGTGTTTGTGTAGGGAAATGCGTACATCACAATCGCACTCGTAAATTTGAATCAATACCATCTCATGAATGGTTAGGGGCCGTCCATTTAGTATGTACGCATAGAAGGGTGGGGTGGGGGTAACCCAAATGCATAGGCTTGAGCATGGAGGTATACTGATAATATATGTACGCATTTAAGGGGGGGGGGGGGCGCTGAAACCTCGAAAATAAGTTGTATAATACGTAACCTGTTCGACTTGGTTCAGTAGGCTTTTGCATTTTAGCGGACATAAGACAAACTTGTCCCACCCAGTCACACTATCCTGACACCAGGCCGACTAATCCGAACACTAACCTCTTAATGATCGGCACCAAAAGAGGCAGCTGCTAGTACCATTTTTATGTCTTTAGTATGATTCGGCCGGGGTTTGAATACGCGACCCCTCGCATCCGAGGCGGACGCTCTATAGACACATTGCACCATCGGAGAAGTCGCTTAGTAAAGAATGTACGATACTGGTTCCTGTTTTTCATGACAACTCGACCTGGAGACCTACCTGATGGAAAATGAAGGCGCATTATAAGGTTATAATATACGAGTCCATAAATACATAAATATTTTTTAAATTATAATTTTCGAGCAATTAGTGTCTCTTAGCATTTAACAAAGTTTGCTTGCAGTAGCGTACTAAGGGGAGGGGGGTTACAACATACTTCGATGCTAATACTACTGATTTCAAGCATAAAATTAAAGCTAAACAACAGCATATAACATGTTTACATATATTATTAAGTACGTCTTCATTTGTCTTTCCGTGCGCCAAATACCTTCCAACACAAAGATTTTCCATATAGGTAAATTAGTTGTACCAATCTTAAACAACCATATATTTCGACATATATAATATCAATGTATAGGTTTCTCATCAGTTTAAATCGATCTGTGCCAAAAAAGGTCGAGAAAATTAATAACAAAAAAGTTGGTATTTATGACTCATTATTGCTTGCGACTTTACCGATCTTCATATCCTTGATATGTGCATCTACCCTTCCCGTTTTACGATAGTAGCACATACTTGGATGCTAATACTATAGATTTGAAGCATATAATTTAAGATGTACAACATTAAATAATATGTGTATGTATCTTATTAAGTACGGTTTCATATGTCTGTTTGTGCACCCGATGCCTTCCTATCCGAACGGTTTCCATATAGGTGAATAATTTATACCAATAGTAAACAAACACAGCTTTTGACAAATTTCATATTAATATATAGGTTCTCATCTGCCTAAATCGATTTGTGCCAATAGACGTGTGTGAAAATACAAAATAAAAAAGTTCCACTTTTTACGGAATATCGGGTGCGACTTTACCGATCTTCATATGCTTGCTACTTTAATACACCCTTCCCGTTTTGTGATTGTAGCACATACTTCGATGCTAATATTAGAGATCTGAAGTATAGAATTAAAACTATACAATATTATAAAATGTGTGTATATATCTTAATAAGCACGTCTTTATTTGTCTGTCCGTGCGCCTAGATCCGACCTATACGAAAGTTTTTCATATGGGCGAATAAGTCATAACAATCGCAAAAACAACGGTTTTGACACATTTGATATCAGATGACAAATTTGATTTTAATTGATATGTTTCTAATCATACTAAATCGATCTGTGCCAATAGACATGTGTGAAAATGCAAAATAGAAGGTTTTGTTCTTTTTACTGAATATCGGGTGCGACTTTACCGATCTGCATATCCTTGCTACGTGAATCTACCATTGCCGTTTTGCGATCGTACTACATATTTCGATGCTATTGCTATATATCTAAAGCATATAATTAAAGCCGTACAACTGTAAATAGTATGTGTATGTATCTTATTAAGTATATCTTCCTTTGTCTGTCATTTCGCCTAATGTCTTCCTATACGATCGTTTTCCATACAGGTGAATAACTCATAACAATAGTAAATAAACCCCGATTTTGACAAATTTGATATAAATTGATAGGTTTCGCATCAGTCTAAATCGATCTGTGATAGTAGAAATGTAAGAAAATGCAATATGAAAGTTTTGGTATATTTGACTCTGTATCGCTTGTGAATTTAACAATCTTCATAACCTTGATACGTGCATCTTCCATTGCCGTTTGTCTCGGTATCACAAACTTCAATGTTTATAGTATAAATCTGAAACATACAAGGAGAGCTATACAACAGTATATAATATGTGTATGAATCTTATTAAATACATCTTGATGTGTCTGTATGTCCGCCCAATGTCTTCCACAGCGAGCGTTTTCCATATTGTGTATTGTTCCACTTCCTAATTTTACACTACCTAATTTTGACCTAGTTTAATAAACACCCATTTCTACAGAGGACACATCTGTCGCAGCCTCGACATTTTTTTACACTTATCAGCATTGAGTCACTCGGACAAAAAGATTTGTCAAAAGTCATATCATTATTATTAATGAAGTGAAACAAGGACACATACGATGAAAAAAATAATACATTTCTCCAATTCACTTTTTTCCAACCAGGAAGTCCTCTTAAAATCTTTACCAACTATTCTGACAAGGCAAATACAATTCGTTCCATACCAATCATCCAGTCTGCTACTCAACATGTGTTAGCTATGTGACTCACAGCTGATAACTGCATCTCCATCACTTTTTTAGAATTGTGTTTTGTGTTTTACGTGAATATGTCATTACTGATTTTCTGAGGTGGTTCTTGGGTATTTTACTTTGGAGTAATGAACATGAAACACACGTTTATGGTATATTTCATAAATAAATCAGCATCCTCTACATTACTGCTAATTTAAATAAAATTACGTGTATTACTATTAGGATTTTTCTCTCAAAAAAAAGGCAATTTTACTTTAATAGTAAATTTTCAAACGTCCATTAAACTAATCTTGATATTTAACTTATTTTGACAAATTAATTCTTTCTAAATGTCTTCTGTCTCCTATTATTTGCACTATTAGAGAAATAAGTTATGAAGTATGCAAAACAGTTTTGTACCTTAAACAGTACATGTACATTAAAGAATTGGGGTTCTGCATATTCACAATGCCATTTAATTATTGCAAGGATGTTGTACACTAAATCCAGTATTCTTTTATTATAAGTAAACAATTGTATTATTATACCATCATGATTTTCCCCCAATTTTATTCTTTCAGCTTTTCCAACAAAATATCTGTTCCAAAACAAATTTTTTGATAAATATAGGAACAAATTCTGAGTAAACACCATTTTTCTTTTGTTGTCGTTGTTAATGGTAGACTGAGAGAAGAAAATGCAGCAGCATATAATATGAACTTAAGTGAAGTTATGAACTTACTAAGCCTGGATTTAAATAAATGGTATCACTTGTATTTCTAATGACAGCCACAATCCTCTTAGTTTGGGCTCAAGACCAGCAATAGTGAATAGAGGTATTTCGAAAGACATATAACAGCTCACTCATTATAATGTTACTAATTAGCATTATTGAAAACTTCTTAGATATCAAAATAAATAGTATATATGTATGGTGCTTGTTGGCGACATTGGCAGATTATTCACTCCACATCCTGGTTCCCGGGCAGTTTTGATCTCTCACAATAATAATCACGGGCATAGTGGCTCGTTACAAAGAAAATCAACAGATTTGGGTTCTAACCTGTAACACTATTAACATATTATATTGTTACAGGTTAGAACCCCATCCCTTGATTTTCTTTGTAACGACCCCCTGCCATCATGGGCAGTAAATTTGAAACATACTACTTCCGGGTCAATCTATTTTTAAGGTGCAATATATACTAGTACATAATGGGAGGTAACTCAAGTTGTGCTATTCAATTCAATTCATTAATGAAAAAATGGAAATAAATAGGTAAAAAGGCAATTATTTATTTTGCAGATGAATATTTATCGAATATTTAACATTCAGCAGCGTAAATATGCATTTATTTTATTGATATTTGTGGCAAGAGTGCAGAAAAGGACGACGTGCTTCGTGGGCAGATGGAAATCTGCCCACGAACTTTTATCTGCCCACGAAACCGTCTGAGGACGACAAAACTGCCCACGACCCACCTTAAATAATAGTATATATATATATATATATATATATATATATATATATATATATATATAGATATATATATATAGATATATATATAGATATATATATATATATATATATATATATATATATATATATATATATATATATATATGTATATGCATATATATATACATATATATGTATATGCATATATATATATACATATATATATGTATATATAGATATGTATATGCATATATATATATATATACATACATATATATATATATATATATATATATATATATATATATATATATATATATATATATATATATATATACATACATATACATATATATACATATATATATATATATATATATATATATATATATATATATATATATATATATATATATATATATATATATATATATATATATATATGCCATGAAAGAAATGTGTCACTCTGTGTCCTACCTTCTTCAACTACATGTGCTGTAGAGTCTGTTTTTTTGTGCGTCTGGCAGTTCACTACCCAACCCAAACCCCCATCTCATAATATATAATAGTGCTGTAGGGCCAATCCATGATATTATCCCTTAAACATTTTTCCAATACTCATTTTCTTTTCTCTCATATAACAATAATAATAATAATAATAATAATAATAATAATAATAATAATAATAATAATAATAATAATAATAATATCTTTTATTTATGCAGAGTGACATGTTAATCTAACAGTTTGAATTTTGACCTTGCAATTAAAACAAATATACATATACTTAGTACAGTATCTAGAAGTTTAACATATACCGCATAAAGACTACAAATAGATTAGAAGTTAATAAAATTTATACAGTGTTATTATCTAGATATATCACAGCTACCCCGCACAATAAAGCAGTTGTGTCAGGCAGCTGTCCACCTTACTTATGGCTTTCTTACCACAGAAAGCCTCTAAGGCAACATAATGTACAGGTGCCTTGCCCAATGGCATACCACGTGTTAGCCGACCGGGAGGATTCAATGGTAGAGTTCGAACCATCCCCTCTCAGTCAGCGCTAACTACTCAGACACAGTGGCTCCTCGTGTTTTCATCATGGTGGTATTGTGGTCCCTATGTTCTAGTTTTAATTACGTTCCTCGGGTAGTCATACTATTAATGTGTTACATGGAGTATAAAAGCACTTTCACAACTCGTTTGTGCTTGCAATTTTCCATTTCACAAAGTTGTTGTTATTTTTCCAAGTAACTTTTCCCGCAACAGAAATGTCCAGCTCTGTCTTGACATGTTATTTGGAAAGCATCATGTCTAGCATTTATTCCCGTGAAATACGATATAAGTTCTATTGCCATTCTGACTACGCGTGTAACAATTGGATTAATTTAACCTTCTTCGCATTACATAACCATTTCTGAGCAGGTTCCATTAATAAACAATCATGCTTTCCATGTAACAAATATAGCAATAAAAGTAAAAACAATCAACTAATCGAGTATGGACATAAATTGCTAGAAATGTTATACAATGCATAAATGACAGACATAATAAAAGATTTTTAAAAATGTCAATATAAAACTAATGAAAAAGTCGAAATAGATGAATGCCGTCAGGCGTTAAACATTTAGTCTTCTATTTAGTTCATACATGGTGTGATACAAAATAGCGATGGTGGATACAAGATGTCGATTGTAGATTTTAAAAAATGGCAGTGGTAGAAATAGCGGAATGAATTAAATTTAATGAAAGGTAAACACAAAAGTTGCATGGCTTGAAATAATCCCTCTTTTCTCTATTGTAAAATGTTTGTTGTTCCGTTGATTTTTAAAGGCGCTTTTGACAATTTAGTCCGTTCCATAGTTTCGCAATTTTGCACATGTTTCAAAATTAAAGATAAGGTATTCCCCTGATTTTCCCCACTTTCTATCATTGCTATAAAAACAGTTATGTGTAAACAATATTGGTGTTTTCATAAATATTCAGTTTCCTTTGTTTTTTTGTCTGAATGATGGGAATTGACTTGGGTTTGAGAGTACACAGCCATACTTTCTGATATTCATCTTATAGAACATTGCTGTCTCATTATGGCTATTGACAATGCATATAAAACTTTACTATCTCTGCATGTATATTTACATTTCCTATAGAACATTGCTATATCTACATGGATATTTACGTTTCCTATAGAACATTGCTATCTCTGCATGGATAGTTAAATTTCCTATAGAACATTGCTGTCTCATCATGGCTATTTACATTTTCTATAGAACACTGCTATCTCCGCATGGCTATTTACATTGCCTATAAAACTTTGCTATCTCTGCATGTATATTTACATTTCCTATAGAACATTGCTATCTCTGCATGGATATTTACATTTCCTATTGAACATTGCCGTCTCATCATGGCTATGTATAGTTCCCGTAGATCATTGCTATATCTGCATAGGTATTTACATTTCCTATAGAACATTGTTCTCTCTGGCTATTTAAATTTCCAAAACATGTGAGGTAGATTAGGACGAAAGGAGCGAAAACTTTTTTCTTTTAAAATTTCATTTTTTTTATATAAAAACTTGTGATATCTATACCGTGAAACAATGTTTTTAAATCCCAAGACATGCAAAGTTGATGTAATTCGTGCTATTTCAAGTACATTTCTCCAACATAAACCATTATTCATTTTAATCAACGCTGTGCTTCGTACATCACATAGTTTTACTAAATATGATCACAATACATATCATTCAACGTATATAGTAGACACGTAAGTGCGTGTTAACTTGTTCACATTGTCAGAGCTCTGGAGCAAAATAGATGCCTTGTATTTGCTCCTCATAAAACGGTGCTCTAACTCTGGAGGAAATATTTGCCCAGGAAATGGGAGCTCAGTATATTTGCGGGACTCGCTGTAATAATGGTATTGAAAAACTGGAACCAGTCTGGGAATTGATGAACATAAAATAGGATATGTATGGGTCTGGCAGGCCAGAATTGGTTGATAATGAAAGTTAGACTTTAGTAAAAAGAATCTTTCGAGAGTTTATCCTAGTTGGAACAGAAAAACCAAGATATATTGTTTTATTGGTGGAATTTCAGTTCTTTAACAAACTTGAGTTTGGAACACTCATTACTGAAATTAGCACATGTTTCTTTGACGCGAAATAGAAAACACGTGTTTCAAACTGACGTAGATCCAGAAAATGCCGCGGCTCTTATGGTTTTCTCTGAACAGAGGTTGTTATCTTGGATGCTCTCAGAAACTTAAAGTTATTAAATTATTAATATCATGGTATTTACATAGGTTTACTGTGAGTACTGAATCAGTATCACTAGTCCTGCTAAGGACACTCTGTGGCATCCGACCTGCTTGTGGCCTGAGGTTGCTCGTCCAAACGTATGAAGGGTCTTTTTCAAGAAGTTTTTATGGTTGCACACCATAGACGTAAAATCTTAAAACTATCTGGTATGTGCCATGTTAACTGGAAAGAAGACCACGGGTTCAGGCATATACCGCTGCCTAATTTGTAAACATTTGCTGGAGACCGAATTTTTCAGAAGTTCGTCAACAGGAGTTAGCTACACGATCAGTCAGATGCTAGGATGTCGAGCCAAACATGCAGCCCATCTTTTGACATGCATTTCTTTGCCACCTGATATGTTGGCTAAGCCGTTGATTTCAGAAAATTAATGAATAATCATAAAATCCACATTAGCAACAAAGTTAACGCGAAAGTCGACAACCATACAACTCGATGGATATTCAGTTGACATCCATACAACTCGATGGATATTTCAGTCGACAACAATACAACTCGGTGGATATTGAGTCGAGTCCTTTGAGATGTTACCAATTGAATTGAACCTGGGATGGACTGACATAGAACGCACACGAAAGGAACGATATTGGATAGTACAGTTGATAAGTCATGGGAGATTCGGCCTAAATAACAAATAATCTAACCTTCCAGTTGCATTCTTATCAAATCGACAGTCAGTAATTAGATTTTTACCCGTACGCAACAATTATTGTGATAATATTTACAAAGTAATTATTATTATTATTATTATTATTATTATTATTATTATTATTATTATTATTAATAGTAGTAGTAGTACTTCTATAAGTGAAATGTTTTATGCATACTCTATGTGATATGCAAAGCTTTCTTGTACACTTGCCCTATGCAAATGCATTGACAAATTTGGAAAGAGTTATACTTGTTACAAAGATCAAAGTCGCAATAGACCTATGTAACACAACGAAGTCGGTCCGGTGTCTATCTGTTGATGGACTGGTACTCAAGTCACACATTCCGTACGTTCAATTAATATTTCAACATGAATCGAATATTTGACTTAGTTTTAGCGATAGCAATCATTTGACTGATTTACCTATCAATGTTGCTATATATGTCAAACAGTCATTAATATAGACTGGTTTAATGTTAGAGAGCAAAGACAAGAAGAAGAGAAGAGAGACGAAAGATAAAGAAGTTATTCTGTATACACTACATTGACCACACAATGGATAATAGATGCGGTTTTATAAAATTCGTGCAATTTAAAAAGATATAAGAGTTAATTTCAGGCAATTTATTAATTGCCACGCAAATAATTATAGTTGTGCTTCACTAGCATTTGTCTTATACCTAAAAAATAAATTTTGTTGAGTTATAAAACGGGTTCACTTGAACAAAATGAGGATATCGTTGGTACTCACACAATACACGGTCCCTCATTTCATCTTATCTACTGCTAACCATGATTCCATGCTAGTATTTTTTATTCCAGCAGAGTCTAATGTTGTGTGTGTGTGTGTGTGTGTGTGTGTGTGTGTGTGAGAGAGAGAGAGAGAGAGAGAGAGAGAGAGAGAGAGAGAATTTTAATGTAACTGCAACAATTTGAGTCATATCGCTACGAAATCTGCAATGTGGCAGTTTATAGTGATGTTTAGCACGTAACATGTAGCATGATTTCCCACCCAGTCAAATTATCCTGACACCTGTACAACCAGTCATAACTAACCTCTTAATGCTGAGCGCCAAGTGAGGCAGTTGCTAGTATCATTTTAATCAGTTTCTGGGATAACTCGGCCGGGGATCGAACATGCAGCCTCCAGCACACAAGGCGGATGCTCTAACAACTTAAGCGGTCAATGTCTAATGTCGTAATCCAAAGTGCCATATCACAGTTAATTACTCTCTTAAAGCGTAACAAAACCTTTAAATTATACGCAATAAAGGGAATCATTACATGTTCAAGAAAATAGTCTCCACAACAAATTGGCATGCACATGTCTCACAGAGTATCCTCGAACATTTCTGTAGTGATTACATCTTTTGTGGGATACAAGTAACAGTCAGCGTTCCATTGTTCTAATAATAATAATAATAATAATAATAATAATAATAATAATAATAATAATTATTATTATTATTATTATTATTATTATTATTATTATTATTATTATTATTATTATTATTATTATTATCATCATATAGAAGCCATTTTCTGGTGTATATGAACACTGCTTTAATTACGATAATTATACTACTACGACTAAACGGATGAGCGTGAGGAAAATTAGCAGGAGAAGGAATAATGCCACTGAAAGACGAAGCAGGTGAATAGACAAAAAGACAAAAGACAATATATATATATATATATATATATATATATATATATATATATATATATATATATATATATATATATATATATATATATATATATATACATATACATATATATATATATATATATATATATATATATATATATATATATATATATATATATATATATATATATATATATATATATATATATATATATATATATTGTTACATATATTAGATTTAATTTATATTTAATTTAAATTGTATTTAATCTGATTTGATCGTGTCTGGGTTCTGGAATCTTTTTATTTTCTTTACATGTCAATATAATGTAATTTTATTTACAAGAATTTGATATTTTCCAGAAAATTCAGTTTGACCCGAGTGTTGACTTAGATACCTAATAATAGAACTTTTTCTGGGTGTAAAATGATTGGTTCTTATCAAGGCCATACAGGAGCTATGTGACTTTTACATGTAACGACTATCACGTCGTCCTCTATTTCGCAATTAGGCATTTCCGAAATTGCGAAATACTTCGTATTAATAGTAATGTTGAGAGAGAGAGAGAGAGAGAGAGAGAGAGAGAGAGAGAGAGAGAGTGTATGTGTCCAGGGCTTTTAAGCACTTGATGTTTGTTTTATGACTTTTTAAGTTACTTGTTAAGTTTCTTTTTATTATTTGGACTCTAAAAGATTAATTCGTTTCTCTGGAAATATTATTGTATTCATACAGAATTCTTGAACAAGGACATTTATTGAAAATTCTGTTCTTATTTCCAAGACCGGAGGTTAAATTATTATGTCTGTACAAGGAACTGTAGACGCCAACACAGTATAGGCCACAGTATCATCGCCTTTCATCTTGGATTCTTCGTCAATACTCGAACTTGGAATTATTAGAACATTTCAATATTAGGACTGCAAACACTTTATTCGTGGATTATTCTTGTATTAATTTTGGATTTGATTCTGGAAACCGTAAGTTCTCATATTTTTTTCATTTTTACAGTATTTTTCCAGGGAAATAAATTATTTGTTATATTTTCCAAAGATTGTTGTTTTCACTCTTTTTGTGTTATTGTTTATTCGAGCCTAAACACGTAACAATATAAATATATATATATATATATATATATATATATATATATATATATATATATATATATATATATATATATATATATATATATATATATATATATATATATATATATATATATATATACATAATGTATATATAACGTACGCTGTCTTCTATACAACTACATACATATGTGTATTCTTTCACTCCATGTCATCTTTTACCAACGTTAATTACCATATGCTCTACATATTAAATGGTTGCCATGATTATATTAATCAGCAAATATCGCGCGAGACCTGTGTTTAAATGCTGTGTATTTTACGTCAGTGATTTCAAGACCCTCATTTACTTACTTTATGATGCAAGTATAGAAGTTGAACCCTTCTGAGTATGATTTATAGACCGTGTTCTCCCTTATATTCGCAGCACATGTATTTATAAACCGGAATTGTGGTGTAATCTGTCCGGATGAATTAGTGTAATACAATTGTATTTCATCTGCACGGATTTTATTCGCAAAATGAAGTGTCTTTGTTGATGTTCAGTTTTTGTCATACAGAGAACGCCAATTTACTGCGAACAAACTATGTATGTCATAAGATATAAAATCTAATATAAAAGCAAATACGTGTTGTTTCGAAATTAATGAAAGTCTTTTGTGCGTGAGCTTTTTATGCACATGTCGACATCCTTACGCACCATAATACAAATACCAACAAAGGTTCAAGATGGTCACTCTCATTTACGATCATCTAACGGATTATTTGCGCTTATCAACCAATTTAGCATCGTATTACGTACAGCCGATTGATTAATGAAAGGTGCGAGAGCAAGATGGAAAAAGACAATAACACCGTCAATACATAAAATATCAGCTCTTCAATTATTTAAACTAGAATAATCATCGAAAAGTGAATTTTATGCCTTTGACTTCATTTTTCTTGCACAGATGTACAAGAGCTTGTTTGTTTATAGATAATACGGGAAGTTTCACATAAGCTTATTTTCATTATATGCTTCGTTTTAGGTATGCGATTAATATTCAGATATAACAGTATTAAAACTCAGACCGGCAAGTGAAAAATGTTTGCACGGCATTCACAGACTGTCAGGCAGCTGACAAATTTGTGCATACCTTTCAAACGCTGTCAGGCAGCTGACAATTATGTTCAACTATTAATTAAAATGGTCAGCAAAAGAGATGCTTAAATTGATAGGGTAGAAGAAAAAGTAGTTGTATGGCTTCAATGTTAAAAAGGGCTGCCATTTGAATAGTGTATATTTCACAGTTCGAAAAGCGTTGGCAAAACATTGTATAACATGAAAGAGAATAAGACAATACCAATAAAGACAGGATTCATATTACATGCATGATCATCGATCGATTTGGACTTCCTATTATTGACATATTATATTTCTTTTAAAATGAAAGAGAATGACACCTCATTCATGTGCAATATTGTTTGTTATGGTTGCCATAACGACTGAATCCCATTTATCATCGTGACATCCCTCATAAATAGAAAATGCTAATTGAATATCAGGGCAAAAACCTATCTCGTGCTTAAAATGATTTTCATTTCTAGGTCTTGTCTGATTTTCATTAATTTAGCTCTTTCTAGGTCAGGTAATTCATTGTTGGTTAAGTTATCTGTTGCAATTCTTTTATAGAGTCAGCTATCAATTTTCATCCGATGCCCTGACTTATTAATTTCTGTTGGTTAAATTTTGACTTATAGGCAGACCCACGCATGCGCTTTTTAATCTGGATCTTTATACATTTCCATGTCTACTTACAAATAGAAGAACTCTTGGCTCAGCATCTAAAGTTCTATAACTGGAAAAAAAGTCATTTGCTATCATAGATAGGTGTATGGCTGCTGGTCCAAGAACATTTTGATATCCCCATAATATATCCCATAATATATTTAAAATCCATTTGAAACATTTCTTTTGCAAGAGCATTTCAATCAACTATCTCAACTTTTATCGTTCATCATCTCATAGTTCACATTTGATATCGTTCAGACACGTACCATAAAGAATGCGTTTAAAAATACATTTGCAAACTTTTCTGAGAATAGACAAAGGAAGCTACATCAGCGTTATCATACATTATGTTTTTTATGAGTCATCTTTTACCTTTCATTGTTTAACGTTTCTGATTTCATGTTTGTTGTTTGCGGTAAGGAGCGTTAGGTATATACCGTTAATGGTTCAATCTTCGTTCGGTCTGCATTCCCTAAAATGTTGTTCTGTGGTTTTCGTTCAATTACTGTTCCGTCAATCATTTCGTTTGTATTTCAAACTTGTACTTACGCGTTTTATGAACTGTAACAGACACATTTTCATTGGCTGACATTACTAAACTTTGCAGTATATTATATACATCATCCAGACAAAATAGTTTAGAACTATACGCACACGAGTAGACCAAAAATGCAGATAATCGCTTGCAATCAGTTTTAAGTGGAATACATTTTGTGTGCATATACGGTCATGATGAAATAGTTGTTTCAATATTCCCCTGGGAAATGTGGTACTTTGCTGAATATAAAATATGTACATCAAACGAAAACACACCTGTAGCTTTATAAATCTGGCATTGTTCCACTTTTAGCGTATAAGGTTTTCTCTGTGATTTTTATCATCTCTCATGTGGTTATCTGGGTAAAATATACTTAGCTATTTATCTCAGTACAACTATATATCAACACATCGCAGTACAGATATGTCTCAAGACAGCTATATATCTCAGCACAGCTATATATATATATATATATATATATATATATATATATATATATATATATATATATATATATATATATATATATATATATATATATATATATATGTCTCAATACAGCTATATATCTCCGTACAGCCATATATATCAATACAGCCTACACTTTACTTATAATGTAAAATAATCGTGTTTGCCAAATCTATATTATTGAACATTACCTATCACTAAGCTTCTGATTTTTGTCAATAACACAAATCTGGACTAGGGTTTCGAACGGTAATTTGTTGTTTGTAAGAGCAGCTAGTTGGTTTGCTTTCCCCTTAAAAGGTATTGAACGGTTTGGTGCCTATTGATGAAATCTAGATTACAGGTTTATGTTCTCTTATGTACACAGTTTTAGTTAGACATTAGGTACGAATACCAAGGTACGCAATAACTACGATGGTTTGAAATAATAAGTTTGTAGGGCAATGTAGCCTGCACTATTGATGCTTTGTTAACGTTGAAATAAATGGCGAATCATAATTGCCACAAATGAGTCTTAATTTACAGTAAATAATATTCATCGTGGGTAACTTCCCACGCGGCATTTAACCATCTGATGTTTATGCCAAAATCTGAATAGAAACTCGAATATTATGTTGGAAGCGACTTCACAGCTATGGTAAAAGAACGAAGAACAAATACAGCAATAGGGTCACATATATATATGACATAACAAAACATTTTTCGTAGCTTGGAGAATACTGATTATGTTGGTTTCAACTTGAAAGATTATTGTAAACTTGTCAACGAGATGTTTTCGACATCAGTACCTCTGTTAAGGAGCATTAATCCGAAAGGTTCGCTACACGTAGCGTTTTTAGATGTTCTTTTTTTCCTGCTACAGAGAAAGTTTCTGAGACCAATGTCAGTCTTCCGGATACACACTTGAAAACTATTAAAAATTAACATTTATTTTATCAATAACAGAACAAGACGTGTATGATGTAATGAACACCTTACCCACAAAGCATGTGGCATGGATAAAATAAGTCACACACACACACACGCATGCATGCATGCATGCATACATACATACATACATACATACACCATTTCTTTTTCTCTGGAGTGAATATCCGAAAATAATGATCTCAAATGTTTTTCACCCTCATTTAATTGCGACTGTATAAAAATATGTTTTGTACGGTACATTTTGTGTAGGAAATGTAGCTGTTTATTACAGTCTACAAGGGACGAAAGTCATAGCAATCAAACTCATACAAATTTGTCTTTTATTCCGTAACTAATAATCCAAACTTTTTAGCTAAGAACTATGTTGACATTTATAATGTGTACTGAGACATCAACATTTAAGAGAAGATTTAAAAAAAAACAAACACCTGATTTCGGAAAAATCTCTGCAGTTAAATACCTTGATTTGCTATTGACTCTAGTACAATCAGCCCAAAATATTCGGTCCTGAGCTAAACATATGACCAGATAATTAATATGCATCGATATCGCTCATCAAAGTATTCTTTGTAATTATGGGGATGAAATGATTTTCCTTTGATATGAAATGATCCTGTACTGCTGTTAAAATGTTGCGTCTTCATCACAACGTTGTTATTCTTGCCCTCTCCGCCTCAGCACACACACACACACACACACACACACCATCCCCATAACTTATTCTGAAAAAATAACTATCTTCCCTAAATAAATGTCTATCCTGAGTAAAAAAAAAGATTAAGGTACAAAATGACCTGAGATTTTAATGTATCATTTCCATTGCCTGCAGGCAATGCCTTCGTTTAAAATGTAACATTTACATTGCCTGAAGGCAATACCTTGGTTTAAAATCTATCATTTGCATTGCCTGAAGGCAATACCTTGGTTTAAAATGTATCATTTATATTGCCTGAAGGCATAATATGGTTTAAAATGTATCATTTACATCGTCTGAAGGCAAAACCTTGGTTTAAAATGTATCATTTACATTGCCTGAAGGCAATACCTTGGCTTAAAATGCGATGAAAGGCAATGCTCATATACATCATCAGAATTCGACCCAGTAGTCTGAGGCACACGCGAGAAATATTCTTTCGTGGCGCCCCTACTTTACTACAGAAAGCAGTTTTTATATCAGTTACCCACACCCCAAATATAAGTTTTGTGAAGAATTGCCCCCGTTATACTAAAGCAATGGTGAAATATGAAGAAAATTTCAGCTGTAAAAAAAAAAGAAAGAAAGAAAATGCTCCCGACCATGCTCTCTGCCTTCCTTCGCCTTTTTCTCAGGAGCATTTGTACCCCGTCCCTTTCGCGTCGACACTGAATCACGATTGAATACTCTCTTGTTGGTAATGACGTGTCCATCTCTCTCTCTCTCTCTCTCTGCCCGTTATTGTTGCAAGTGACGTGTTCATTTAACGCTATTTTGATTCTCAAAACAAACAAGTACTTGTTGGAAAATGAAATATACACCCCCCCACCCCCCCCACCCCCCAAAAAAAATGCACATCTAAAATTCAAACAGTTGGAATTGATAACTGAAAATATACCTTTGACAGATAATCATGTTTATAATAATAAAATATGATAAATCGTCATATTATTGTGTAGTTTTATATTTTTCTGATATCGTCATAGTAATTTACTGCATAACAAAACATATGATAGAAATTGGTATTTAGGTTTTAAGGTACGGATTGTACTTGCTTATTGGTCGAGTCAAACTACAAATAAAAAAGATTCTGATCAACCAAAGCATACTACGCCTGCCTATCAGGGTCTATGTCGATTGTTCGACTGAATACTCATAACAAACTGCACAGAGCCAGATCTGCCGGCGCGTTATGCAATCAGGGTCTGTACAGTTACAAGCCAGTGCATACAGTATAATTTGTTCTACTCTGTCCCTATTTCCGTCTTCATATGACTTTCTACTTACCTCACCTACCGTTTAATTCGTGTAAAGGAAACATAATGTTTTGGATCCCAGTTTGCGTCTTCTTCAAGTACTTGATATGTGATAACTACGTACAGCTACGCACTGATGTGATTTCTAGGAAAGAATTATTTATTCCATAATAAAGTTCATTTATATTCAATGCTAATGCCATCTTGATTTGTGGTTTTATTGATTTCTGTTACGGTCTTTCTAGGAGTTTATTTGTGTGGCTGGAGTTTTATCAGGTCAAAGGTCACATCGTCGATGACAGCTATTGCTATGATACCGATAACATCAAGACATGTTGAGGAGCCTGTCATATCTCGTGTTACCATCGAATTAGTCCGGGTTGACTACGATGGTGTGTCCTTGGGCAAGGCACTCTACTCCAGAATACACCGGCACTTAATGATCTACTTGTGTTACTTGTAGAACTGAAAAATTGTACTCATGTACACCACTGACCTTATTACAATGCAGCTGTTGAAATGAGTAGTAGACTTAACTTACATAGACAGAGATACAACATACCTTTATATTTATACATACTATAAGCAAGAAATCGTTTGAAATGCCAATAGTAAAGATCGTGATATCTTTGCTAGCCTCGAGCAAACATCCGTTACGCAGCCTTATCTCCCCGTCGCTTCTTGCAATAAGAGTTCCTCGTTTCTGATGAATATGCATCAATATGCGTAACTAATGATTACGAGCCCGAGTAAGTTTTGTCGAATGGGTGACCCCCAAGTGAACTTTCTTGCTGATAGATTGAGCCAATCAAATTTTCACTTCTAAACACACACTTATAGATCAATAAAAGTGCACCTTCGTTGTGATATGTGAGGACTTGTTTCCTTGTGTTGTTGATGACGTAATTTGTTCATGCATATTCATGAGAAATGAGTAAATATTCCCTTAGGAAGCCACATGTGCAAAAATGAGCATAGTGGCTGCGATGATGCGATTAAGAGAGTTTTGATGAATTTCATGAAGAAGTGGATTTGGGATAAAACTTGAAGAAGAAAGAAAGAAAAGAAAAAGAGAAAAAAAAAACAAGGCTTAGATCGGAATAGCATTAATGGAGTGCCATGTAACATTTTTGTAACAGTCATGTGATGCTTTGTGAAACCTTCAAATATGTAATAATACATATTGTAATAGAACTGAAATGCAACCTGTATTGAGAACTAAATAAAATAATTAAAAGAATGTATTTTAAGAGAAAAATATTACTTTTGGTTGCATTATTATCAGTTGTGACAACTTCAAAAGTTAAAAATTCGTTGTTAATATTTGCTGCTAATCACATATCCGAACATGTACTTGATACATTACAAACAATGGATCATTCCAAGACTGATAAATATTGTAAAAACGTGAAACACTAGCCAAAAGAAGTGTTAATGGTGTTATTCACTAGTTATAATGATTTCACTATCAAAATTTGGATTTGACCTTTTCTTATTGTGTGTTTTATCTTGTCGCTGGTACCGTTGTTCTTTCTACTGATAGACTGTTTATGTTATCATTGTTAATATGCTATTTGCCGTAGGGAGCACCCTTTTCCCTACAATAAATCTTCATTAAAGAATCTTTCTTCCTTGCGTTATAATATCTTCCTGTTTGCCAATAAATACCACAAAGTCCGCCAGAACTTACCCAACGTTTTGTAATAATCCTTTTTCAAAGGGTGTGGTTCATTCGTTCCCAGACATCGGGGATTTTAGCCCAACTGCATACGCGTAATGTAAAAAAAAAAACAACATAACTGGTCTTCGGACTTTTTTTGTGTCTATTTATATCTTTTGCAAGCTGTTTATTCATCTGGGCGTTTTGTACACTATGTATTCATATGGACGTGTTGTACGCTGTCTATTGAAATGGATGTTTTGTACGCTGTATATTCCAATGGACGCTTTTTATACTGTATATTCCGAAAAACGTTTTGTACGCTGTCCATTCATATGGACGTTTTGTGCGCTATTCAAATAGACGTTTTTTACGATGTCTATTCAAATGGACGTTTTTTACGATGTCTATTCAAATAGACGTTTTTTACGATGTCTATTCAAATAGACGTTTTTTACGATGTCTATTCAAATGGACGTTTCAGACA
This sequence comes from Sinohyriopsis cumingii, assembly GCA_028554795.2. Classification (NCBI taxonomy): domain Eukaryota; kingdom Metazoa; phylum Mollusca; class Bivalvia; order Unionida; family Unionidae; genus Sinohyriopsis; species Sinohyriopsis cumingii. Next base: position 23,405,872 of record CM068834.1, read on the forward strand.
ATTAAGAATTGGACCGAACTGAGTAAGGTCTAAAGATCATGGCATTACATCTAGTCCGTGTATATTTGGAATATCTCGGTCAGTTACCGTCTATCTGCAACAATTTGACATATTTCGTTTGCGTCGTAAAAATGTTTTCCTACAACACAAAAAATGTATGTTTCTATTTTTGGGTTCTGAAATACCGCTATGAAAATATAAATACAATTTAAATTTTCAAGTTTAAACTTTTTTATGTTTGCTTTGCTATTGTTGCTGGGTTTTTTCCTTCTTCTTTTAATTCAGTTTTTATTGATAGTGAGTTATTGAATAGAATTTGTTGAGCTTTCTTACTTGGAAATATAAAGAATCTATGGAAAATTTAAGATCTGTATGCGTCTCTGTTTATTAGCTCGATTATAGCGGGAATATTTTCTTCAAATAAGAGGCATTTGTTTATATTTCTAATCGATAAATCAAAGTTTCGAAACATCGTGCATTATGACAAATGCGTTGATGTGGAAATACAGTAAACGTCTATAAATGAAACTATCCAGTTCACGAGACTGGTTGTTGCACTTTATACTGAAAATGTGTCTTCGATTACGTAGAGCAGGCTACATTGAATCATCGGCGTATAATTTGGACAAATTTAACACTTCACGCCTTCCATTTTTCAACATGCAGTTACATCCCTGCTTTTCCAGGTGACTAAATTGTAAACGGATGACGTGAGAAAGATATTTATTGACAAGTCATGGCCTGTATTTAACACTTGAATGCCCGATGTAAAAATGAAACAGAACCACAAAACACAAACACACATCAGAAAAATATCGACATAGAAGCAAGTGACTGATATTAGAGGCCAGACAAATTTGTACGTATTTAATTTTGTTCGGTGTCGTTATAGCGTGATATCAAAGGTGCAAATAAAATGCCAGCAATCCAGACCGTATTCGCATTGTAGAGCGCTTTTCTGCATTAATTAAATTTTGTGGTTTTATTTGGTTTCAATTTCAATTTTGTTGGGATGAGATTTTTTGTTGTTTTTGCATAAGCATATTACCGTGTTGTTTCCATCGTTGTGTAGTAGAATCGCATTCCTATATCACTCTCTTTTGCTAAGACACGTCCTAATTGTTAACTGTAATACATAAATATGAGTTACAAGAGTTAGCATTGTATATGTTGAGACCTTTTCTTTGTTTATGGAAACATGTATGTATGCTACTTAACGTGTTCATGAAACTTTGTACCTAGTCCGCTTACGTTAAATTGTAAAAATATTTAGGCACGTTATAACCAGTTTTTCGATTTAAAAAAGAACATTTACATTAAGAAAATCTAGCACAGAGTTGACAAATCAACATTTCAGAAGGGGGCCCCGAGTGGCCGAGTGGTCTAAAACGCTCTTCGTTACGGATCACTGCCATCTCACCTCTGTCTGCGGCGGTTCGAGTCTAAGATTCAGCCAATGTGGGCATGTGAGAAAGCTTGCCAGTAGCTTCTCGTGGGTCGTTGGTTCTTTCCTGGGTTTTCCGGGTTCTTCCTCCACCATTAATACTGGCCGCCATGTATAGCATATCGTGTGCTGAAAAATGGCGTTAAACCCCACAACAACAACAACAACAACATTTCAGATTAAACAGACTACAGAAAGAATCTTCTTTTCGTTTAAAAGATTATCTTATTTTTACTATCTAGATCAATGAGACGAGCGATGAAGCTAGATCTCGTATTGGTAGTCGCCTCAGTGAATCTGATGATAAAATTGCTAGAAGATCAAGGCATGTAAAAAGTGGTAGCAGAAGTAGTAGCAAAGTGTTTTGAGCAAGACACTTGCGGGTGTAAGTTACCCCATGCCGTTCTGTGAATGGAGTTGTTTGCGCACGAAACAATGCAGAAGAAAGGCCCAGCGTGTTGAACTGTGTAATGTTGACAAATAATATGTCTATTTTCAGGACTTAACAGTCCCTGGTTAGACTTTAATTTCCAAGCAATTTTTCTTTGAATTTACGAACAAAATTATTAATATTTCATACAGCAAGAATTTTTTATTTTTTCTGCAATATATCGGTAGATAAATATCTACATAACATTTCGTTATTTATATTGATATTCCGTGCTATTAAACGTAACTTTAATTATCTCAACTCAAGGAAAAATAACACAATTATTGTCATCCTGAACTATAAGTTATTGAAGATGCCGTAAAATATACAAAGTAGACTATCTACAGATCTAATAAAACCGGAAAATTCTGAATTGTTTTACTTTCCGATTTCTTTTCAGTCGCCCTTGCCACTTACATTCACCGAGATGTATTAAGTTGTCACATTGTTTCTACAGTTATCTATCACCATCAGGTTCCTTTGCCACTTAATTCAGGTTGAGACACACATTGCCCTTTCATAGGTGTGGTCATACATATAGGTCAAAGCTAAATATGGACTGGAGATTTGTTACTGTAAATTCACTTTCACTGATGGGGTAGCAATTTTCGTGGTGTAAGATTCTCGGTTGCTGCAAAACACAAATTGAAGGACCAGTGATTAATATGTGAAAACCACGAGAATTCCTTCTCCGTCAGAGACATATCCACGACTTTGTTGCTGTTGCTAAACCAAAATATTTTAAAAATTGATAGGCTCGAAAATGCATGACTTAGCATGTTTTGGGGTTTGTATCTTATGCCTAAAGGTTTTTGCACCTATAAATTTTTTATATACATGTTACAAAGTTATAACATCTTTACCACTATCTTTCATTTTATATACATTTTACAAAATTGTAACATCTTTATCTTTATTTTTTTATTTTAAATACATTTTACAAAATAGTAACATCTTTACCTCTATCTTTTATTTTATATACATTTTACATATTTGTAATAAAATTGTTCCTCTATTTTTTATTTTATATACATTTTATATATTTTTAACACCCACCTTTATATTTTATTACTTCACGTTTTACGTTTATTTTGAAGCTTTTAACTTAAGTTTTTGTGCGATTACTTTTTAATGCGCACTTGTATGCCTTTTTTCGATCTGCACGATATGGTTATGATCGCGTCAAATCATAATAAATAGTACATACATATATGCATAAGTTTGATACTTTTATCTGCATTGAAGTTCAAATGTAGATAAATATCTTTTCTATGAAGTCGGGGTATCTACAATTAAATTTAAACGACAAATAGTAGCACTAGCCGTTCAAAGTCACGATCGATATAGTCATATTATTACCATCATAAACTGATCGATATAGTCGTATTATTACCTTTATACACTGATCAATACAGTCATATTATATTACCATCATACACTGATCGATAGTCATATTATTACCATCATACACTGATCGATACAGTCAAATTATTACCACCATACACTGATCGATACAGTCATATTATTACCATCATACACTGATCGATACAGTCATATTATTACCTTCATACACTGACGCAAATTCTCCTCCTACCGCGTCAATTAAAAAAATACTATTGTCAGTTCTGAATAATTCCAAGTCAAGTCATTTACATGTATGATTTCTACTTCCAGAGTTTGTAAATCATTTTATTTTATTTGTCTGGACATCTCTAGTCTTAAGTTACGAGAAACTAGAAGGCCTATGAGGGAACCCCTCTTTGTTCGAATGCTAAGCGGTTAATATATCTCTTTGTAGACCTTCCGTCCCGATCATTCCCAATATGTATTTTGTGGTATATATCTTGTGACGCAAATCGAACAAAATACTGAGCAAAATTGACTAAACACTAAAAACGTAGTGTTGTGTGGGGTTCCTCTTTTTACTGTAGAGGTGACTTGATTATTTTTATTCGAGGTGCCAGGTCTCCATTCGCTCAGTCCCCGTACCTAAATTGTATTTAAAATACAGGTACTTACACCCAGGGCCGGCGCTACCATATAGGCAAACTAGGCAGCCGCCTAGGGCGCTGATTTCAGGGGGCGCATTTTTAAAAAAAAATATATTGTTTATAAATTTTGAAATTGATAATAGCCGGCAAGGGGGGGGGGGGGGCAGAATCTAACCTTGCCTAGGGCGCCAGATGGTCTGGCCTGGTCTGGCGCCGGCCCTGCTTACACCCCTCCGAAGACGTTACAACTTTTGGATGGGTTACTTATCCATTTTGTCAAGTTTGAGTGATCCTTGCCATGGCTCAATTTATTTTTGTCCTTTTCTTGTATGCAAAAATTTTGTTGCTTTTGTTGAAAAGATGTGCATTTAACCCGTGATATCTATATAAGTCAATCAGGTAGGCAACAAGGTATATCGATTTCGAAGACGGCACAAATCTTTCTATGAATACAAAAAAAAAAAAAACGATGATAAGAAATCACAAAATCATAGGCAATAATAATAATAATAATAATACATATCTTTACTTAAAAATACAGAATTCTTTTCATTTTCTGTAATCAGATTGGACATTTGCTTAAATACAGGTATCACGATAAAATAATGCAAATGCCGAACAGTGTATTCATGTATGGCTCTTATGAGTTATTAATGTGGGAACGCGCTTGAAAGTAAAGCAAGAGCTAGGTGTTTATAAACATGTGAATTTCCGCTACCAGTAAGCGTAACACTTCAATGAAGCCTCTAAAATTTTGCTGTTATTACCCAGGGGTATAATGCTGTGGAATGTGTGGAATCAGCGTTCCTTTCCTTCTTAGCGCGTTATTTTACTTTTTGGTGGTTGCCCTTGTCCCTCGACCACCCACCCCTGCGCTTCTGAGTAGGCCTAACATGCGTTCCCTCGCTTCTTTATCTAGCACTATACAACTGCCACTAACGATACCCAACACACACACATACACACGCACCCACCGAGCCTCTCTCTCTGATGCAATTTATACTCATATCGTTTTGAATAATATTTTTATTTGTGTGTGTTCTTCCATAATGTCACGATTTCACTGGATGCGTTGATATGATGTGATTTGGATTTTCAATGTAACTTTAAAAAAAAGTTCAGTCATATCGCTAGGATGTCTGCAATGTGGCAGTTCATAGTGATGTCTAGCACTGGGGCTTCATGCCGCAGGCATGTAGCATGATGTCCCACCCAGTCACATTATCCTGACACCAGGCCGACCAGTCCTAACACTAACCTCCTAATGCTGAACGCCAAGCGAGGCAGTTGTTAGTACCATTTTTGTAAGTCTTTGATATGACTCGGCCGGGGATCGAACCCACGACCTCCACCATCCGAGGCGGACGCTCTAACCACTAGGTCACCGGAGCGGTTTTGATGGGATGTACCTATGCTGTATATTTTAGACTGGGGTGACTGAGGCAGTCCTACTAAACAATTTAAACTGACAATAGTGGAAAATACTTATCGTTGATATGAAATGTTTAAACAATGAATATAAAATAACGACAAATGTTTGCTTTGTCTATGTGTTGATCGTTGTTTTCTTTAAAATATATAGTTGTATTCAAAATTGTAATGAATTATGTTAAATATTCAATAATGCGTTTTGTAAAAACAATGGAATCGTCTAGTAAGTATTTGCAAAATATTTTTCACATTTAAAACAGATGCAGGCATATATCTAATATGTACATATAGTAAGTATTGGATAATTTAAAGGTGCAAAGACGGTGCAGAGAGGTTATGTACTTACGATACCGTAAAATAGTGTGGATACAAGATTTGTATAGATAAACATATAAGAATTAGAAGACTTAGCTTTGTCTATGTGATCAACATTCTTGTCTTTAAATAATTAAATATTTCACATATGGAAGTTACTTCTGCTCTCCTTTTATCTTATTGATCATGGACTTTCTAAAAATATTTAATAATGGTAAGTGTTGAGAGAAGAACTAAAAACACGCAAAGACAGAGTAAGGACAAAGCAAAGACGGTAGAGAAGTTATGTACTTACATTACTGGAAACTATCTGGTACAAAATTTATATAAATAAATATATAAGAATTAGAAATGTTTGCTTTGTCTTTGATGAACGTTATTTCTTTAATATAATTAAATATTTTAATATTTTAATTGTTAGTTCTATTCTCTCTCTCTCTCTCTCTCTCTCTCTCTCTCTCTCTCTCTCTCTCTCTCTCATGATGGGTATTACCATGTTAACATATTAACGTTCTTCTTATCATGAATATGGAATTCTATTTTTTAAAAGGCTTGAGAAAATCAGCTTCACTTCTCCACGGAACTCACTCCCACGAATGTCGTCTCTGGAGCAACATAGCTCGACTCGCGTATTGTCGCGTAAAGGTTGTCTGTTTGTTTGTTTGGGTTTTTTATATTTTTTTAAATTTTTGTTCTTTTTGTTGTTTTTTTTAATGCAAAATATTTATTGAGATTGGTTGATCTATCTATTTTAAGGGTAGAAATGTTTACAAGAAACCGTTTGATCAAAACCAGAGCCTGATCAGGTAAAGTGGGGGGGGGGGGGGCGGTTTCCAACATTTCAGGAGTGCCCTGACTTTCCTTGAATGGACACCAAAGAAAAAGTCTAAGTGTCTATTTACCCAAAGTGTTCATACTAACCAATAAATGTGGGCAAGAGTAAAACGATGGGCATATTTGAAGTAATAAGTGACTGTACGTTTGTGTGTATGTACTTTTTTATAGTCTGGGTCGGGAGTCCGGACCCACCCACCCAGCCCGATCCGGCCCTGAAAATATTGTACGAAGACATAAAATAATTTATTACTGAGAGAGAGAGAGAGAGAGAGAGAGAGAGAGAGAGAGAGAGAGAGAGAGAGAGAGAGAAGGAAGTGGCACCCGCAATAAAATTACTCTAGCATTCGTAAATATACATCCATGACATGGGAAATTTATCAAGCTATATTCGCCGTAGTCCTTCGCTCAAACCGCTTAGACTGCGCGTTTACATGACATTATGATGAGAAACTATTTTATGTCACAGTATGGCTGTATTTCTTTAACTTGTGTATATTTAATACTTGTGGACGGGAAAGAAACATATGGGTGACAGTTAGGAACATGATATCCGGAATTAAAGATCAATATGCACAATAACTTTAAAAAAATCTAGAACTTTCATCAATTTGCAGAAGTCTCAAAAGCAAAAAAGGAAAACTGTCGCGTGCAATTTAAAAAATCCGCAAACAGATCACTTCATTAAGAACCAGGGCCGAATCCGACATTTTAAAGAAAAATAACCGCAAAAACTACAACAAAAAATAAAAAGAAAAACATGGAACAAAAATCACGCAAGAATATTTAAACAGTTGAAAGCAAAAATACTTTTGAACGTGTATAAAACACTCAGGGAACACATTATGTGCATTTTATTCACTGTCGATGTCAGTGGAAAGACTGCGTCTCCATTTCATCTCCATGTTGTTTCAGTAGCTGGAGTGAACAAATCATTGCTGTTCGCACGCATTTATCTAGGAAAAAATTAATTAATTAACGGAGTCTCTTAACTAATAGTAAATATATCAATGTCAAATGAAACAAAATTATTATGCAAATTTATTGGAACATTATGTGATGAATGCTGGTAAGAAGGACCTCTTTGTTACACGTTTAATCTTCCGGTGGCCTAAATGGTTAGAGCGCACGCCTCGGATGCGGGAGGCGACAGGCTCGAACCCCGGCCGAATCATACAAACAACTGTTAAAAATTCAGAAGGTTAGTGTTAGAACTGGTCGGCCTGGTGTCAGGACTATGTAACTGGTGACATGATGCTCGACATCATTATAAACTGCCACATTGCAGACATCGTAGCGATATGATTGAAATTGTTACCTTTAAGTTAAATATCCAACACGCGCACACACACACACACACACACACACACACAACCACACACACACACACACACACACCCCTTTAATTAGCATAGTTGTTACAGCCTAGTCCGCCTGAGAAATATATACGATACATGTACATGTGTTGTACATGCTGAACGTGAACTAGCAAATTACTTACATTTACATTGCATGAACTACTGTTTCTATTTTTCTGTGAATATTCAACTGAAAGGTTAAAAGAAAAGATTATTCTTGTCGGTCTGTATTTTTACAAATCTTTCTCGATGCAAACTTCTACTAATGTTAATACCGCCATTTAGGAAATATCATGAAGAACTATTAGAGAAAAGATCAACAATTGCAGTATACTGAAATGAGAGTATTGCAAAGAACACAGAAAGACAAAGAAATGAAGGTCGCCAAATTAGTTAAAGAACTAAACAGGGAAAAAAGTTTAGTCTCATGGAATAATTTCGTCACTAATCATCTGAAAGGTTTCCATGTATGAACGCATAATTAACGTAAAGGTACACCGGAATATTATATGCCGTATGCACTCGCTTATAAGACAGGTCCAACTGCAAACTGCACAGACCCAAATCTGCACCGGCAGATCTGGGAATGTGCAGTCTATAAGGAGTAGAACAAACAGCATAAACCCTGATCTGCAGGCACTTTTGAATGCTACGACAGATTAGCATTTTTGCTGCTTCAGTTTGACTCGACTTTATGTTAGTATTTATGGTACTATAATCGCGAATCTTAATTTGTCAGACGTTTCGCGTACACTGCAAAGATAATATACATATAGTCTAATTATATTATTGACAATATTAATTATAGTATTGACAACATTATACAGTACTGACAACATTAATTATAGTATTGACAACATTAATTATAGTATTGACAACACTAATATAGTATTGACAACATTAATATAGTATTGACAACATTAATTATAGTATTGACAACATTAATTATAGTATTGACAACATTAATATAGTATTGACAACATTAATCATAGTATTGACAATATTAATCATAGTATTGACAACATTAATTATATTATTGACAACATTAATTATAGTATTGACAACATTAATATAGTATTGACAACATTAATTATAGTATTGACAACATTAATATAGTATTGATAACATTAATATAGTATTGACAACATTAATTATAGTATTGATAATGTGAAGGGGCAAATTTCTGGCGATCTATGAAGAACACATTAGTTTGAGACCAGAGAACAATTAATTAGATTTATGGGGACAGGCGCGTATCTAATCGCTATACTGCGAGAATTTCTAAATATCTGGTCGGGGACGGTAAAAAGCCTAATTACACTTTTGTTTATATAGCGGCAAGACGAACTATTAAGGATACAGTAAACTTCGATTTCATAGTGGAACTGTCAAAAATTGAAAATTTCCATGAACCAGTAGTCGCAACGTAGAAGGTCAAATGGATCTCAGACTTGGCGCCTAGTTATAAAAAGGCAGCAAATATATTTAATCCTGATTGGTTACGCTAAATAAGAGGCGTGTTTCCCACACTAAATTTCCTAGTTTTAATATCGCCACATCGAAAATTTTTAATTAGTTTAAGCTTTTCTGCAAGAGGAAACAAGTGTAAGAAGACCCCGAGAGTAAATTTGAGAGAAATTCTCTCGTAAAACTGTTGTCCAAGAGGACTGTTGTCGAGGAAAAACAGACGAACAAATTTGGCGGTAGAAGCGGGGAACTTTTGAAAGCTCAAAGGTATTTGTGACAATTCCATGTAATTTGTTGATGCCCATATATGATGCTTTGCTGAATTTATTTACTTATATTTGCATGAATCTATTTGCTACCTTCGTATATCAATTTGCTTTGTGAAGTATAACTGTGTTGAGTTTATGCTACGATTCTACGATGAGCTAATTCTATCAGTAAAACAGATCGGCTACTTTATCACTCGATTCTACGATGAGCTAATTCTATCAGTAAAACAGATCGGCTACTTTATCACTCGATTCTATGATGAGCTAATTCTATCAGTAAAACAGATCGGCTACTTTATCACTCGATTCTATGATGAGCTAATTCTGTCAGTAAAACAGATCGGCTACTTTATTTAAATATAACTGTTTTGTAATTCGGTGAAAGTTTTATTTCTAGAAGCAGAGTATATTCCCGATGTAATGAATTCTCAAAGCTGTTTTATGTAATTGATTAAATTGTTGTTTACATGTACGGGAGCTCGTGTTGGTCTGTTCTATATATATTCTCAGATCTCTATCTATTCCACCTATAAGTTTCACCTCTTATATTTATATTTACTCGAACCGGGCAATAACATCGAAGGCGGCCAACCTCTAGATAACGATAACCAAATTAAGCGGACACCTTGAAAGAAGGTACAATCCGCCAAACCCACAAACCTCTTGCAAGAAGAGGGGACTTTGTGTAAGGTTTCTACAAAGTGGACCGTGGGTCGCTTTCATGCAACATGAATTATAGTATTGACAACATTAAGTACAGTATTGGCAATATTAATTATAGTATTAATTACATTCGCTTGTTTCAAAAGTTTCTTTAAATGATGTGGGTATTTCCATATTTCTGGTTGACTAACTCAGAGATCTATTTTCGTTTGAATAAAAAGCTTCGCTTAGTTCTGGCCCGAGTATCAAACTTGCGCTAGAATCACCACAAAAATAACAATGCACGTGCTTCTTAAAAGCAGACTAAATAGTCTTTAAGTCAATTATATATTTGGAAGAAAAAAAAATCATTCAATGCTTGTTTGTTATATGCCATTCATAGTTCACAAGGTCATAGACGTCATATTTTAACAGTAACAACTGTAAGGCAGTCACGTATAGTACACGATGCCATGCAACGTCATTTTTAACAGCCACGTGTAGACCAGCAATTAATACCCGAAGTTTGATAATTGATTTGATAATTATCCGTAAAAGCTGAATTAAATTTATTGCTAAAATTGACAATAATGTGAGACAATTTTCACGATTCCAAGACAAATCGTCGGGTCTTTTTCTCCCCAGGGTCTGAACTTGTCGGCGATTTATGTGGGGTGGAGATTAAAGGGATGGTCTAGATAGCTAGTGCAACCATACATTAAATTCATCTACTTTTGTAGCTTTCTAACTTCGACAGTTTTGCATGACAGATGATAATAAAATCGATAGTTGTTATATTCTTTTCTCGTGATGCTGAAACTCATGGTATCCACTGGTTCGCACTATGATTTGATTCTTCTCTTTTTCAATTTGTTATCTCATTCTCTACGTTATTCTTGTTGTTTATTTTCACATCTTTGGACAGCTCCGGTGACTAGAATGGTTAGAGCATCTGTCTCGGACGCGGGAGGTCGAGGCTTCGAACCACGGTCGAGTCACACCAAAGACATAAAAATGATACCAGCAGCTGCCTCGCTTGGTGCTCAGCTTAATAGGTTAGTGTTAAGACTGGTTGGCCTGGTGTCAGGATAAGCGTAACTCGGTGACGCATGATGCAACATTTCCGCAGCATGATGCCTCAGTGCTAGACATAAACTGCCACACTGCAGACATCGTAGCAGTATGACTGATTTTTTTAAAAAGCTACGTTAAAAATCCAAATCTCTCTCTCTCTCTCTCTCTCTCTCTCTCTCTCACACACACACACACACACACACACACACACACACGCTTTCACATTTTTCCTAATCATTCATGGTCAACAGAAGAACGAAATTTACTTCTAGCTGTAACTGCATTTTTTCAGCGATAGATCACAGCCTACTCTCTATCTCTATATTGAGCTGTTATCTACTGTCTTTCACATTTACATGATAGATGTTCTCTCTCTCTCTTGTAATTTTAACCTACAGTTTTTTTATTTTTTATATTTGTATAAAATATGCTAATGTTCATGTATCTAAGAACTATATCGACACATCTGCAATGGGACTTTAAACATCGACACATTTGCAATGGGTCTTTAACATCGATACGTTGGAAATGGGACTGTGATATCGACACGTTTGCAGTGGGACTTTAACATCGATACGTTGGAAATGGGACTTTAATATCGATACGTTTGCAGTAGGACTTTAACATCGATACGCTGGAAATGGGACTTTAATATCGATACGTTTGCAGTAGGACTTTAACATCGATACGTTTGCAATGGAACTTTAATATTGATACGTTTCCTCCAGACAAACATGTTTGTGAAGAGAAGGATGTTTTACTGAGAGAATTGGATCACTCATTTTTAAAAATATTTTTTATAGCGGCTACCTATGAGATTTCCTCATCCAACATACAGTAATATTTATACCATTCGTGATGTTGAGGCGAAGGAAACTCTTGTTCTTATGTTACGTGTTTAGGCTTAAATAAACAGTAACACAAAAAAAGAGTAAAAACAACAAGCTTTGAAATATATAATAATTTATTTCCCTGGAAAAATACTGTAAAAATGAAAAACATATTAACTTACGGTTTTAAGAATCAAATCCAGAAATAATCCAAGAATAATCCACGAATAAAATTTTAGAAGTCCTAATAATAAAATGTTCTAATGAATTCAAGTTCGAGTCCCGACGAAGAATCCAAGATGGAAGGCGATAACGTATGATGTAACCTGTATTGTGTTGAAGTCTAGACTTCCTTGTAGAAACAAGAAATATCACCCCTGTTTAAGAAATCCGAATAAATTTGTATAAGAGATGCGTTCGTTCAAGAATTTCGTATCAGCACACATGTGTTTCCAGGAAAAAGAAAGGAATCCTTTTGAATCCAAATAATTTTGAAATAACTCCAAGCGACACAACATACATTTTCCAGTGTAAAGAAAAAAGCCCAACTGAGATTATTTCTCCAAAACAAAGGTTATGTCGTATTCTAAAACGCAGTCACAAAAATCCCCAAGTTGCGATATCGTAAAAGGGGGTCACGTGATCGTGTTTATGTCACGTACGCCTAACATGACCCTTACGGAAAGCAATCATTTTACTCTAAGAAATAAAAAAAAATGTTTACTGCTTAATCACGTAGTCCCATCACGACCTTGAAAACAACCAATCATTTTAAAATAAAAATAGAAATTATTTACGTGGCTGCTATTAATTTTGAGTCAAGGTCAGGATCTAGGTCAACATTTGATGTTTACTAAAACGAACAGTCAAGGTCAAACTGTTTTCTGGAAAAAGTATCATCTCCAGTGAACAACTTTACATTACAATAGCATGTAATGTAATAAAAAAGGTTTGAAACTGACAAACAAACAATTAAATTAAAATAAATTTATATTAAATCAGATATAATTCAATCAAATATACATATCATGAAATATACATGACATTTGTACTGTTACATGCACCAGCGACACATCTGCTTCCCGCAATCAGAAAGCCATTCAGAGCACTCGCAATGGGGAGTTGGTACCTACAGTAACGTCATATGAACTAGAGTCATGGAACTGCAGTGACGTCAAAATGGACTAGAATAACCGAACTGCCGAAATTGTACATGACTTGGTATAATATTTTGACATGCGCATTTAAACTTAAGCATCCCCCGAACCGTTAATCGTATGGAGTCGACATTTTCCGACATTAAACAAAGCGCCGTACTAATTATTTCGGATTAAACGTGAGTGTCGGCTGTACTCTTTAGGATGTAATATAAAACAAAGTGGAGTGCATTTGGATACAACTTATGAGATTAATAAGAGTAATATATATAAGCTGATAGACGCAAGATTCTTATTATCTTTCTTGTTGTGTTGATAAGGACCTTGTACTTATTATTCACGTAAGTGCTGAAAGAGACGGAGCAGAAAACTATGTTACGAAGCCACCAGAAAGAGCAAATTCAAACATCTAAAAATATAAAAGAACCAAACACATACATCATTCAGTCCTTTATTTCAGTATTTATGCATTTAAATACATTTAACAAAAAAAGGTCAAACTTGGTGAACAAAGATCATGCGTTTGTAAAAGGAGATGTAACATTAAAACATTTATCTTAAATGACTTTGAATCCCCAAAAAATTGATATGCCAATAACTGCATCATTTTTTTCAGACTATATACAACTATGCATTCATATATACACATACGGGTCAAAAGTAAATTATTTCCAACAGTAACTGAGGTAGAAATTTTAATATATCATCTCTCTCTCTCTCTCTCTCTCTCTCTCTCTCTCTCTCTCTCTCTCACACACACACACACACACACAGACACACACACACACACATCTTACGCCACTAATATGGTACATTTAAAAAAATTAAATCTCGTAGGTTTACATATTTACACGTTCAATCTGGCTATTTTTTAATAGAATAATGGAGGTAAATGATAACCTGTTATTTTTCGTTTCCCAAAATAAGTCAAACAATCCATTTTACTTCTTTCTGTACAGTAAAATACCGTGCGCAAAAATTCAAGTAATTACAAAACAGTCCAAACTAGACAAACTGCAGAAAATAGGAAATATATAATATTCAGATAGTTTCAGTAAGTGAACAATCAGACAATCTTTGATATTCTTCATAGTAAAATATTCTTTTTGTAAGACGTAATGTCGAATTACAGAAAACGTCAATTCTCTTTTTAAAAAAAATGTTATGATGGCCTAAGAGGTTAGAACGCCCTCCTAGGATACTAGAAGTCACGGGCTCGAACCCCGGCCAAGTTATACCAAAGACTTTTAAAAATTATACGATCAGCTGCTTCGCTCGACGCTCAGAATTAAGACGTTAGTGTAAGGGCTGGTCGGCCTGGTGTCAGGATAATATGACTGGGTGGGACATGGTGCTACACGTCTGCGGCGTGATGCCCCAGTATTACAGATCACTATAAACTGCCACACTGCAGACATCGTAGCGACATAACTGAATTTTGTTTAAAGCTTCGTTAAAAATCCAAATCACAAACCCGCGACCTCCCGCAGCCGAGGCGGACGCTCTAATGGGAGTCTAACCACTTAGGCCACTGAAACGGTCATCATCAATTGGAGAACAAATGAGCCTAATTTTTTTATTAACAAATATTTGAGTGATTTGTACATGCACATGTTTAACATTTATACCATAAAATGAATTTTACACTAATTACATTAACTTTATTGATTATATCAAAGATGTGTGAAAAGTTAATAAGAAAATATTTGTTATGAAGTTTTCGATATTATTATACAAACAATATCCTATTTTCTGATATAATGTTGAGTTACTTTACATATCAAGTACCATTTTATTTTAAAAACGTGAACTGGATATAAAATGGAATTGGAATACCGGTATAAAAATAATTTGGTTAAATAGTTACAATATGGTATCATATATATATATATATATATATATATATATATATATATATATATATATATATATATATATATATATATATATATATATATTCCAAAACAGTGTTTCACTTTCTGTTTGTATTCAATCTGGACCTTTATATATGATTTGGGTCAGATTAAATATCAATGAATGCCCTATGTTTCAGATGATTATGGAATCGCTTCGAGGCCAAGGGTGTCCGAGTGGTCTAAAGAGCTCGCCATTACCGATCACTGTCATCTCAACATTGTCAGTGTGGGTTCGAATATGGGGCTCGATCACTACGGGTATGTGAGAAAGCTTGTACGTTTCTTCCCGTGGGATGGTAATTCTTACAGGGGATTCGCTCCACCAGCTATACTTGCCACCATGTAAAGCCTATCTTGAGCTGATAAATGGCGTTCAACCCAAAACAACAACAACATTTAATTTCTTTAAGTATATTTCGACCGAAGCAATACTGGATTACACGCATTACCTCTGTCAAGCAAAGTCAGAATATTCTTATATCCCGCTCCGGTGGCCTAGTGGTTGGAGCGTCCGCCTCGGATGCGGGAGGACGCGGGTTGGGTTCCCGGCCGAGTCATACCAAAGACTAATAAAAATGGTACTTGCAGCTTCCTCGCTTAGCGCTCAGCATTGAGAGGTTAGTATTAGGAATGGTCGGCTTGTTATCAGGATAATGTGACTGGTTGGAACATCATGCTACATGTCTGCGGCATGATGTCCCAATGCTAGGCATCGCTATAAAATATCAGACTGTAGATATCGTAGGGATATGACCGAAAAAGTGTTAAAGCTCCGTTAAAAATCCAAAAGACACACACACACTCCTTCCATTAGATTCAAAAGGTGAATCTATTCTATTAATTGGGTTTTTCATCGTTTTAACGGCACCCTCAGCACATTGGCTATATAATGTTAAAGAAACGGAAGTTAAGTGCCTTTCTCAAAGATACACAGAGGCAGCCGACCCAGTGTGGCCTTGACGGGTATCGAACTTACGAACTTAGCTCTACCCAACGAGCTACCGCGACTTATTTTACTGGAGACTTATTGATCACTTAACAGGTGTGAAACAGACTCACTATACATTTTAAAGAACAAGCGAATTATGATGTTGTGAATTTAGGATGAAATGTCAGCTATAGGATATACAATACGGTCAATATATCCAGTGGAGGAAGAACCTGGAAAAATCTCGGAAAGAGCCACCTACCCAGACGAAGCTACTGGCAAGATTTTTCACATACCCACTCTAGCTGAGCCTGAGACTCAAATCCACACAGAGGTGAGATGATGGTGATTTGTAAAGGCCAGTGCATTATACCACTCGGCAACCCGGGACCCGCAGGAGAATGAAATATAGTTGGAAATGGAAGTGGACGGTGCGAAAATGGTGTTGATTTCCTTAAAATACGATCTCTAGTATAATAAACGAAACGCGATGTTGATTAAAAAGTCGCATTATGAGGCGCCGTTGTGGACAAAAGCTGGTCCAATCAGAACGTTGCCGATGAAATTTTAATGTCACACGTCCAGAATTCCAATTTCACGTGTTGTATCAAAAAATGCTTATCCTTAAAGTTGCATTTTCTAGGTCGAGATTTTAGAATGTATCTGTTGAATTAAACAGTAATGGTTGAAAGTTATATTTTCTATGTCGAGGTTTTAGATTGTGTCGTTTGAATTACGCGGCTGTGGTTGGAATTTCAATGTCATACGTCGAAAATTCCTAATTTACGTATTGGTTCAAAGAGTTTATATTGAAAGTTAAATTTCATATGTTGAGTATTTAGATTTCATTTGTTAAATTACACAGCGCTGGTTGAAAATTCGACGCCCAATGTAGAGTTTTTGACTGGAGCTTTTGAATTACATGGCGATTGTTGAAATTTAAATACCATATGTCGAGAGTTTCAATTTAACATGTTGAATCACATTGATTGTGATGAAAGTTCTATTTCGTATGTTGTGGTTTTAGATTGTATCTGATGAATTAGACAGACGGGGTTAAACATTTGATTGTGCTTGTCAGGATTGCTATTTTTATATGGTGAAATGATGTGATGGTGTTAAAAGTAACATTACACAATGTCCACTGTAACAATTGAAAATAATATCGAGTGTTACGATACATCATTCGTGTATTCAATTATGAGGCGCCATTACGTTTCATGCATTTACAGTTTGAAAGTTACCATTCACATGTCGAGAATTACTATGAATTTCTTCGCTAGACGTCGCTCTCGTGAACGGACCGCGTTATTTTTAAACAAGGAGGCTGCTTCTCGTTGCTGTGAAATTCAACAGATGATATCTAAATACTCGCCATATGAAATGGAACTTTCATCACAAAAAGTTACATTCGACATATGATGTTAAAATTTCAACCACCGCTGTGTAATTCAAAATATACACTGTAAAACGTCGACATAGGAAATAGAACTTTAAACCACCACTGTATAATTCAACATATAAAATCTAAAATCTCGATCTAGAAAATGTAACTTTAAGGACATTGCAATTTTATCCAACACGAAATATTGGATCTGTCGACATACAACATCGAAATTTCAACTGCAACGTTTACGTTGGACCAGCTTTTGTCCGTTACGGCGCCTCATATCGTATGAGATTTTTTTTGTTCTGTTTGGTTACAAAAACACCTATGTGTTTCAGCAGTATGAAAAAAAATTTGAAAAGGTTTCTGAAGAAGACAAAAAGCCTTGAAATGTCATTGATTCTGTAATATCGTTCTCTTCTCAGTGTGACATTTTTGCTTCACAAAGTAAATGGTACTAGTTTTAATATTATGAATGGCAAAAACACATATAAAACTAAGTACCATTCTAACCGAAGAATATACGACGTTGTCTTGAAGATAGTTGCATCGCCGTCACTTTTAACTGAGGTGGTCATTTCGATCCATGACCACGTTGGTGAGTCAGCAGTTATATTAGAAATTATAACGCTTTCGACACTACTATTCTCGCTGAATGAAATATCAGTACTTGCAATCAGTGCATTTGAAATATTTGCTTGTGATACCATTTTCACTGATGTATCATACGACACAGTTATACCTGGTGCTGTATTTTCAGTTGTGTTGTGTCCTGTTGTTGAAATGTTTGACATCTGAACCCATTTCACTGAGGCAGTAAATATGTCATCTGGGAGAATCGTTCCCGTGTCTTCACCATTTGTGGAAGAAAAAGAAGTTGTGGTTTCATATGTTGTGTATGAAGACTCCGTTGGAATAGCTGTGTTAACTTCAAGGACCACTGCAACGGCATGCTCTTTTGACAACGTGGATCGAAATAAATCTTCTCCTGCAGGAAGTTCACCAAATCCAAGGTAAAAAGAATCTTTCTGTGGCGGTTGGGATTCTTTGTCATAATGTTCATTGCCGGGAAACACAGAGGGATCGAGAATGCCAGGGTTGTTAGGAAACCAATCATCGAAATAGTCTGGATGGAGGGCTGAAAATTAAATAAGAGCCGTCCATAATAATCCCACAAAACACCCCACAAAAAAATTAAAACCCTTAACCCCCCAAACACATCCCCCCCAAACAAAACTCCAATAAGCCTTAGGAATTTTGTTTACTTGTTCATATACATAATAATAATAATATCAAGCGATACAGAGTATTGATTGCCACGGCTATCATATGAAAAACAACTGTGATATACCTCAGAAATTTCAAATGAAGCCGACCTCGAAAGTAAGACACTTTGAAAATAAACCGTTCCATTCAAACGACGTTTTACCTCCAATCTAAATCAGTTTTTAAATTGTAAATAATGCATTTCTAAAATGTATTTCTTATATAAGGTACTAGTATTTAAATGTCAATAAATGTATTACATTAAATAACTTTAGAAAAATCAATAATTGTGTAACATTAAATAAATTCAGACAAGTCAATAACTGCATCACATTAAATAACTTTAGAAAAGTCAATAACTGCATCACATTAAATAACTTTAGAAAAACCAGTAACTGTGTAACATTCAATAAATTAGAACAGTCAATAATTGTATAACATTAAAAAGCTTCTAAAATGTATTCTAACTCAAACTACCGGGAATACATCCGTAATAGTCCAGAAAGGGAGAAATCGTATCCCGATACATCGACTTCAAAAATTCTGCTGAGTTTTGACTGCAAAACCGTTCCGTAGATTTCTCAAGGCACACTTTTGTCTCTTCATAGACACTGTAAGCGAGAAAGAAATAAAAGACCTTTACAATGTTTCCATACAACTTTCAGAAGGCCTACATTTGTTTTACGATATTTCCATACGACTTCCTGAACACGCAGCATATATAATTTACCATATTTCCATACAACGTACCGAACAGGGCCGGCCTTAGGCGGGTTGGACCGATATGGCCCTAATCGGGCCTCCTGCACATAGTGGGCCTTCGCGCTAGTAATTTATATTTAAAAAAATATATCTAAAGAGAGAAAGTAATTTTAAAGGGATGGAAGAACATCTTTTATTTAATATCATATAAAATTTGTTTAAAAGTTTAATTCCAATGCCGTGTTCACAGGGAGCCCCGCGAGTAAATCCAGGGGGTCCCGTCAAAATGATCAACATCGGGCCCCGCGTTTGCTAAGGCCGTTCCTGTTCTTGAACACACTTTACCTAGCTCAGAATGGCAGCAGAGTGTAAACTGGTTAGAAAATGGTTGGGAGAAAACTTCTGAGTTTGATGCGATTTAGTTTACTCTTTATTACTTCTGTCTGCGTATGTTGTTGTTTAAAAAAATCTGAAACCAGTCTTTAAGGGAGTAGTCTATTTTTTAACAGGAGTTTAACACAGGTGCAGTGGCCAGTATTTTTTTTCTATAGAGAAACCTTCGAGCTGATGTGCCCCTCGATACAATAGACCGTTCTCACTCTCTTGGATCATTTGAAGTCGCGTAGAAAAAATAATAATTGTGAACTTTGTTTCATATCGCACAGATCTATTACTCCGTCTAAGAAAAATGAAATATTCAACGATGAAAAGAAAACCTTCATTACTGAGGGTCTAACCAAGACTATGTATAATGTAATTTAAAACAAACAAACAAACAGGGACCTTAAGAAACGAAACGAGACGTATTATTTTTGGACATGGCATGAGAATATTCAGGGAAGCATATAGAGGTGAGATATTTCATGTGTAGTGAGAGGCATTTAACCAGTTGTACTTATTAATCATTCATATGTCCTTTTGTGTCTTTATGTCCTGCATTGTGTCTTTATGTCCTGCGTTGTGTCTTTATGTCTGCATTGTGTCTTTATGTCTTGCATTGTGTCTTTATGTCATGGATTGTGTTATTTCACGAGACTGAACATTTTTACTCATATTATTCATTGCCGGCATTGAAACACAAAAAGTAATGTGATCACATGATAATGAAGAGGGATTAATGTACTCGATAACATGAAAATATGCTGACATGATAATGAAGAGGGATTAATGTACTCGATAACATGAAAATGTACTGTGATGACATGATAATGAAGAGGGATTAATGTACTCGATAACATGAAAATGTGCTGTGATGAAATGATGAAGAGTGATTAATGTACTCAATAACATGAAAATGTGCTGTGATAACATGATAATGAACAGGGATTAATGTACTCGATAACATGAAAATGTGCTGTGATGACATAATAACGTAGAGCGATTAATGTACTCAATAACATGCTAATGTGCTGTGATGACACAATAATGTAGAGTGATTAATGTACTGTGATGACATTATAATGTAAAGAGATTAATATACTGTGTGATGACATGATAATGTTAAAGGATTTATGTAATGTGTTATGCCAATGTAGAGTGATTAATGCACTGTGATGACATTGTAGAGTGATTAAAGTACTGTGATGACAATCTAGAGTGATGAAAGTACTGTGATGACAATGTAGAGTGATGAAAGTACTGTGATGACAATGTAGAGTGATGAAAGTACTGTGATGACATTTTAGAGTGATGAAAGTACTGTGGTGCCATTGTAGAGTGATTAATTTACTGTGATGACAATGTAGAGTGATTAATGTGTTATGATGACAATGTAGAGTGATTAATGTGCTGTGATGACAATGTAGAGTGATTAATGTGCTGTGATGACATTATAGTGATGAAAGTACTGTGATGACACTGTAGAGTGATTAATGTGCTGTGATGACAATGTAGAGTGATTAATGTGTTGTGATGACATTGTAGAGTGTTTAATGTGCTGTGATGACAATGTAGAGTGATTAATTTGTTGTAATGACAATGTAGAGTGATTAATGTGTTGTGATGACATTGTAGAGTGATTAATGTGCTGTGATGACAATGTAGAGTGATGAAAGTACTGTGATGACATTGTAGAGTGATTAATTTGCTAAGATGACAATGTAGATTGATTAATGTGCTGTGACGACAATGTAGAGTGATTAATGTGCTGTGACGACAATGTATAGCAATTAAAATACTTGGATGATATGACAATTTAGAGTGATTAATATACTGTGATGACAATGTTGTGACTGAAGTACTGGGATGACAATGTAGAGTGACTGACGTATTGTGGCGACATGACAACGTAGAGTGATTAGATTACCTTGATGACAATGTGGTGTGACTGAAGTATGGTTATGACAATATAGAGCGCTGAAAGCACTGAGACGAGATGACAATGTAGAGTGCTGAAAGTACTGTGACGACATGACAATGTAGAGTAACTGATGTATTCTGACGACATGACAATGTAGAGTGATTAAAATACTGTGATGACAATGTAGTGACTGAAGTATTGTGACGACATGACAATATAGAGTGATTAAACTACTGTGATGACATGACTGTGTAGTGATTAAAGTATTGTGCCGACATGACAATGTAGTCATTAAACTACTGTTATGACATGACTATGTAGTCATTAAAGTATTGTGCCGACATGACGACGTAGAGTGATTAAAGTACTGTGATGACAATGTAGAGTGACTGAAGTATTATGACGACATGACAATGTAGAGTGATTAAACTACTGTGATGACAATGTAGAGTGAGTGAAGTATTGTGCCGACATGACGACGTAGAGTCATTAAAGTACTGTGATGACAATGTAGAGTGACTGAAGTATTATGACGACATGACAATGTAGAGTGATTAAAGTACTGTGATGACATGACTATGTAGTGACTAAAGTACTGTGATGACATGAGTATGTAGTGACTAAAGTACTGTGATGACATGACGATGTAGTGACTAAAGTACTGTGATGACATGAGTATGTAGTGACTAAAGTACTGTGTTGACACGAGTATGTAGTGACTAAAGTACTGTGATAACATGAGCATGTAGTGACTAAAGTACTGTGATGACATGAGTATGTAGTGACTAAAGTACTGTGATGACATGACGATGTAGTGACTAAAATACTGTGATGACATGACTATATAGTGACTAAAGTAATGTGATGACATGAGTATGTAGTGACTAAAGTACTGTGATGACATGACGATGTAGTGACTAAAGTACTGTGATGACATGAGTATGTAGTGACTAAAGTACCGTGTTGACACGAGTATGTAGTGACTAAAGTACTGTGATAACATGAGTATGTAGTAACTAAAGTACTGTAATGACATGACTATATAGTGACTAAAGTACTGTGATGACACGGGTATGTAGTGACTAAAGTACTGTGATGACATGACGATTTAGTGACTAAAGTACTGTGATGACATGACTATGTAGTGACTAAAGTACTGCGATGACATGACGATTTAGTGACTAAAGTACTGTGATGACATGACGATGTAGTGACTAAAGTACTGTGATGACATGAGTATGTAGTGACTAAAGTACTGTGATGACATGACGATGTAGTGACTAAAGTACTGTGTGATGACATGACGATTTAGTGACTAAAGTACTGTGATGACATGACTATGTAGTGACTAAAGTACTGCGATGACATGACTATATAGTGACTAAAGTACTGTGATGACATGACGATGTAGTGACTAAAGTACTGTGATGACATGAGTATGTAGTGACTAAAGTACTGTGATGACATGACGATGTAGTGACTAAAGTACTGTGATGACATGAGTATGTAGTGACTAAAGTACTGTGTTGACACGAGTATGTAGTGACTAAAGTACTGTGATAACATGAGCATGTAGTGACTAAAGTACTGTGATGACATGAGTATGTAGTGACTAAAGTACTGTGATGACATGACGATGTAGTGACTAAAATACTGTGATGACATGACTATATAGTGACTAAAGTAATGTGATGACATGAGTATGTAGTGACTAAAGTACTGTGATGACATGACGATGTAGTGACTAAAGTACTGTGATGACATGAGTATGTAGTGACTAAAGTACCGTGTTGACACGAGTATGTAGTGACTAAAGTACTGTGATAACATGAGTATGTAGTAACTAAAGTACTGTAATGACATGACTATATAGTGACTAAAGTACTGTGATGACACGGGTATGTAGTGACTAAAGTACTGTGATGACATGACGATTTAGTGACTAAAGTACTGTGATGACATGACTATGTAGTGACTAAAGTACTGCGATGACATGACTATATAGTGACTAAAGTACTGTGATGACATGACTATGTAGTGACTAAAATACTGTGATGACATGACTATATAGTGACTAAAGTAATGTGATGACAAGAGTATGTGGTGATTAAAGTACTGTGATGACATGAATATGTAGTGCCTAAAGTACTGTGATGACATGACTATGTAGTGACTAAAGTACTGTTATGACATGAGTATGGAATGACTAAAGTACTGTGTTGACACGAGTATGTAGTGACTAAAGTACTGTTATGACATGAGTATGGAATGACTAAAGTACTGTGTTGACACGAGTATGTAGTGACTAAAGTACTGTGATGACATGAGTATGTAGTGACTAAATTACTGTGATGACATGACTATATAGTGACTAAAGTACTGTGATGACACGAGTATGTAGTGATTAAAGTACTGTGATGACAAATGTAGAGCGATTAAAATACTGGGATGACATGAGTATGTAGTGATTAAAGCACTGCGATGACATAACTATGTAGTGATTAAAGCACTGCGATGACATGAATATGTAGTGACTAAAGTACTGCGATGACATGACTATGTAGTGATTAAAGTGCTGTGATGACATGACTATGTAGTGACTTAAATGATGTGATGAAATGAGTGTGTAGTGACTTAAGTGCTGTGTTGACATGAATGAATATGTAGTGATTAAAATGCTGTGATGGCATGACTATGTAGCATTTAAAATACTGTGATGACATGGCTATATAGTGACTTAAGTGCTGTGATGACATGAGTATGTAGTGATTAAAGTGCTGTGATGACAATATAGGGCAACTAAAGAACTGTGATGACAAATGTAGAGTGATGAAAGTACTATGGTGACAATGTATAGTGATTGAAGTACTATGGTGACAATGTATAGTGATTAAAGTACTGTGGTAATGTGGAGTGCGAAGCTACAGCTAACTGGGTGATGCAATACCAGTAATAAATACTGGACTGATTTATTACGTATAGAATATGCTGAGTGCTATTTTCAAACTTTGCATCCAAGATAAACTGAGGTTAATAATTTTGCATGCTTGATAAACTCAGGTTAACAGGTAGTAGTCATTGTAATTAGCCATTAGCGTTGTTTATTCCAGTTACAGTAACCTTTAAAGTTCTGTGTGTGTGTATGTGTGTGTGTGACTTTTGGTTTATTACACATCTCCTTTTATGACTGGCTGGTAGATTAGTTCATACCTTACCAGTCTGAATTATTTCTTTGGTATTTTCATGATTACATGTTATTTATATATGTGATTTGATCCTGACCTTGTCTAAAATCAAATTCAATGTGTACCTGACCAGTAACATTTATTTTGTAAACAAATAATACATAGTTAATATTTCCCTATGAGTGTGGGTTAAATATTAGGAACATTATCAACGGAGGTAAATGAGTTTATATGGGTTTTTGTCTAGGACATCGGTATTCCCCATTGAAATGCTGTTTCACCTAATGTTTTTCATTTCATTTATAATAATGTTAGTAATTGATCTTGTGCACAACTTAGACTGTATAGTGACAGAATATTTTCAGAAAATGGTAATTGCGACCTAAGTCAAGTAGAGGGATTTGTAATCGTGTTTACTTGAGAAATGACTCAGTCTTACATTTAACATCTAAGACAGAATCAGTCTTATTGCTGTGTTCAGTATTTCATTTGGGTGGAATTATTTATTATTATTATTCTCTGGAAATACAAAGTGCTCATCTATAATATTCCTTGACTTGGACATTAATATGGAATTATAATAATTTCAGACAAGAACATTTTTGGATTATATTGCTATTATTATTTTCTAAAGATTTTAAGCACATCAACACAATCCAGAATACTGACATGTTAACACTTTCGAGACTACAGGCACATCATCACATTCAGCGTTGGATTTTATTTAGAATACTACTGGACTATAATTAGAACTTTACTTATTAGGAGTTGTGATAGAACGTTTTGGACTTTTTTGGTATTTAATTCACAATATCGATAGTACTTTTTCTATCTTCTATCTTGCTTTGTATTATAGGGAAATAAATTATCTATTGAAATTTTCAAAACTAGTTGGTTTTCGCTCTTTTCTGTTACTTATTTAAGACCATAGAGTCGGAACACTGTTCATTTTACTAACCTACTAAACGGTTGATATATCTGTCCATAGATATACAATAGTCCTTGGCCTCAACATGCATTTCTATGCTATTTTTATAGACCCCAGAAAGTACTGGTCATAGCGTGAACCATTCGATTTTCTCCTAAATAACTGTTTACATGATCAGAATGGTATTTTTAAATACATCGTCTTTTACGTTGTTATGGAAGTTGCGAATATCACGTTCACTCATTCGCTTGTTTGAAAGTTTAATTTGTGACTCAATAATCTCGTCCACATGGTTAACTTTATCATCTCTACTTTCAAAAGGACGAAACAGTTTCTTTTGTTCACAGACAAACAAATCTAACAAATCAAAAGCTAAAGCTTCTGCTACATGAGCATACATTGTTTACAATCGAAGTAGTTCCTACTACACTATACTATTTTGCGAAACAGTGTTGTGTAATAAGAAGCCGTGCAGTATCGAAAAATACTGCACGATTCTGATAATTTAAAGTTAATGAAGAAATAAAATGTAATAGGTTGAAATAGTTGTATTATGTATGGAAATGGTTAATTTAGAACTTGTGCCTACTCTCTTTGTATAATGTTGTGACAATAACATATATTTCAAGCAAAACACATACACCGGGAACCCTCCATGCGTTCAATACACAAAACACATTGTTTTCAGAAAATAATATCCAAGTAGATATATCGTCAGTACTCGCTTATAAGCCGAGTCAAACTGCAAACACCAAAGATACTGATATGCCCTGATAATGCGCCTGCAAATCAGGGTCTATCTTCTTTATTCTACAGATAACTCCTAATAAACTGTACATGTCCAGATCTGCAGGCGCATTATGTGACGGCAGATCTTGGTTTTCGCAGTTTACAATTAGACTCGTCTTATAAGCGAATATATACTGTATGTTACATTCGTGTATTTTTCCCTCGTGTTTTATTTTGTTTCTGAAGAGAAAAACAGAGATCTAGTGACACACTAGTCCCAGTTTCCTCTAACCCTTCCCACCAAATCTGAGATATTTTGATATATATTTTGGGGTGTAGGGATAGAGCTTATTGCCGACCGAAAAGTTGGAATTTACCGCCACTGCGCATATATAAGCAGCTTACTACCTGGCCTAGCCAACTTAAAAGACCTTACATTGAGCCATAACCTGCATGAAATCAATAGAAAGATGATTTATTTTCTCTGTATTTGCGAGTATACTATTTACTGTGTCTTTATTTCGTTGACAGGCGAGACGAAACTACAGCGTTAATATAATTTGACCTGGTACTCGCAATTTGTATTTCTAGTCACATTTGCTAAATATCGCAGACTGCATCAGAGGCCCAAAAGTCACGTGGTAGCAACAAGAAACCTTTCCAATCCTGTCTGACAAAAAATTCGAATCTATTAAATAAAAGTCACTGAATGTTTGTAAAACAACAAAATTACACATAATTCTCAGCATATTTATTCCGAGAACAACGACCAAAAACTTGTTGCCGTCGTAGCAATCTGGAGGGAAGCCATATTGATGGGATCTAATTTAGTGTCCTATTTACCAATTTGATTCAGCACTACATAATATATTGGAGAATTTATCAACTTTAAAAACATGCCTCAACGATTGAAGAAAGATATCTAAGCAATGGGCTGAATACATTCCAGTGATTGGCACAATAAACCTCAACAAATGGCGGAATATATCCTAGAATTTCTATTAAGTAAAGTTATGAAATGATCCGTCTTGCGAACATGTCTAAAAATCCGTCTTGTGGAACATGTAATTAAAATAGCTATCGCACATGAATCCGTGTAAGAAATCACCTTGGAATGGTCACAGACTGTTACAACTGCCGTTTTCAGAATATCTTCTACGTGTCTTTTTGAAAAATCTTTATACTAATGTACACTTTCTTTTTTCAATATCACGGATATTACATAGGATATATAATAATTACATAACTATGTCAAGAAATTTGCTCTAACATTTTAGTTCATTTTATCAACAATCAAAAGGCAGCAAAAGGGTTCTATCTCCTGTGGAATTCTGTGTGAATATTGTAGAATAATTCAACGCTCAATACAATTGATTGATAGAGATTTGATATAACACTATATACCTACCTGCATGGTGCCATACTTTTAACGTTTTTCTTTTGCATTTCTATACATCCGTCAAGTTCACGTAAGAGGGATGTGTTGTTTCTGCAGTGTGTGTGCTGGAAATATTCTGCAACAACAATAATAATAATAATAATAATAATGCAATTTATCATCAATCATCATCATCGTCGTCTTCAATCATATCATTATCACCAACAGAAACATCGTCATCACCATAATATTGGTGTTGCTATTAGTTAAAAAAAAATCTGAATATAGTGTCGAATATAAAATTACTGCCGAAATAATTTTCAGATCTTTTTCAATACTATATTTTCTTTAACGAAAATATAAGATTTCCAATCGTAATATGCGACGCTTGATTGTGTGCGGCCACTGAAGTTACAACTGTGGCAACAAAACCACGGAAATTGTTAGACAGAAAAAAATAAATGGAAACTGTGTTACATTTCAGACATGAAAATTAACTTTTTGCTGAAGAAATTTGGCTCCACGACGTTCGCGTCTCTCTAAAATTACTTCCCCAAACTTCCTTGACAACAACAATAAACCAGCTGTGAAGCATTGTTGAGTCTGACTTGCTTTGCTTTCAGATAGGGTAAAACAGTTTACAAAAGGTCCAAGTTGTGATTTACTGTAATAGATTAGACCAGTACAATCCTACCGCTCTCTTACATCACTGATACTTAAATGATCAGCCTGTGAAAGTGAGGTAGATTTACGAAAAGGGGTGTGTGGTGTTCAGTGCCGGACTAAGTCGTTCCAGAGCCCTAAGCTCTGAAAATATTATGCTCCCCTCCAACAAAATGTGAAACTAAAAGAAACAATATTAAAAGCTAAACACGTGGGAAAATAACAGCGTTGCCGTCATTCCAAATCAAAATACTCGTACAGGCAGATCGAAATTGTCATATATAATTCATTAAATTTTATCATCAATAATAAATTTGAATTTTTTTCTGGTGCCCATGTTAGGCTGGTGCCCTCAGCAGAAGCTTAGAGTGCTTAGTGTGGTCAAAGCTTTGATTCTGGAGCATGTCGTCTCCTTGGCCTTATTAGCAGAATCTAAGAGATATATTGGAAAATTTTATTAATAGTATCACACTTGTCCCTGAGAATTATATCTGGCTGAAGGCCATGCCTGCACTTTTGATAGGAGACATAGGAGGGCAATTTCATTTGAAGGCCCAGTCTGAATTTAGCACCCGCCAAACATTCGAATATCGCGCCAGGTCAGTGTAAATGCATATTTACTGGCACATTCAGACGCTTTTGAAGGCCCAGTCTAAATTTAGCTGCCGCCAAGGTTAGTTGCTGATGTTAGTAACTCATTGGTTGGTTGGACTACGTTACAGCCTGGATAATCACCTATCCATTTTAACTGACCTCAACTGCTAGGCGCGGTATGTGTGAATCAACTCTCACGTAACAAACATTCCAGGACAGCACCGGCTCCGTGTAAATGCATTTGCACAGGCACACTTTGATAGAGAGACTCACTACAAAGGCAGTAAAGAGTATAAGTCAATGGATAGAGGGCGCGATGGGGTTGGGGAGGGTTCAGCATAACACAAAGGAAGACACCATTCCTCACCCATCAGTATCTCCATCTCTGACAGCTTGTCCTATTTCCGTCTTCTGATGTAAAACGTATACCTGCAGTAATCAAGAATGAGTCAATTTTCCAAACATGCCAACATAACTCGTTCATTTTGTGACATATCATCTTCGCAAGCCAAGGTTCCGATACGCTAACCCTATCTACACCTTGGCGGATTGAAAAGACATTTTAGAACTTTGCCCTAGCGATATCTGGGATTTCATTAGTTGCCTCCCTTAGTGTGTAATGCCAACTAACCAAAAGCGTGTAACAGGGACGCATTGTACGTTGGCCGGAAATGGTGGAGGCAATTGACTTAAAAAGGATACTTTGTAACTTTAACATCGAAAGTATGAGCACGTACCAGAGGGAAGCCATTATATGTATATTTGAGTGAAAGGTATTTGTACAAACACGGACCGGCAGTGGAAAATTGCTTATTTACCAGTCCATTCAAGCTGAGTGCTCCACTTGTCTTGATCGTGTAGGACCAGTGTTCAAATTTGAACAATTTAAATTTGATTGGATGCGGTGCTTTGCCAATCCAATGAAATTCACAAACCCGAAATACATAAATATCTGCTCTATACGTCAAGGTGTAGATAGGGTTTTTATATCGGAATAATGGCTAGAAAAGATGGTGACATATTAGAGAAAATTTGATTCTTGTTGGCCGACATCGAATATTGAACAAATGCCGTGACGGAAGTTGCCATTAGCATTTGGATAATCTTGGATTGCACCTTTAACGGGAAGGTCAGTTCAGAACAGAGTTTATTATGAAATTCAACACTGAATTCAAGCAGACACTTTAACTTACATTTCTTGACAAGATAGCAGGTTTGGAAATACCGAGGGTGAGAAATCTTTGCTTCACGTCTGTTACATTGTTGACGGTCCTCACCCCCCCCCCCCCCATAATTCTTTCTATTGACCGATACTTATCCCTTGTAACGAGCCCATACGCATTTTGGTATTCGGAGAAGATTTGATGAAACGGAGTCAGTCGTCAGGAAAATATTGGTTATGCAAGTTCAGATTTTCTTAACTGTGAAATATTTTATACAATGTTTGTTAAATATTTATAAATTAATTTAATTCTTTTCGTTAATTGTCCTGACTCTTTTATGGTCGAATAAACGCCGGCTTAAAACAAATAACTATGCTAATAAATGGGGTCAGGGGTCAGTTGATAGTAGAGTGGTACTAATTAGCACACAACTCTGCACAAAACTTCCACCTGATTCACAAATCATCGTTCATGTATAGGATATTGTTCTTACAATTTCTAGCCTTAGCGGTCGGTTTTAGTTCGGTCTTTGCCTACACTGTGCTTGCAGTGGCTTTATTAGATATCAGTTCGTTGTAAGCATGTATATATGTTCTGCTGCATCGTTATGCGCGATTCCAAGTCTTAGGCGCAATATATGTCGTTTACGAAATGTAATTTACTTATGACGGCGTCAAATGAACTTCTGTTTTATTCTTACTTTTCGAGTCACAATCATTTTGTCAATTTAGACGTGACCAATACATCGACATGTCTTGTGAAAACTGAAACAATATGCCGCTACAAAAAATAAAGTTCTGTCAGATGTTTCGTGTATTTACTAACAGTGCAAATGTGAGAGCGTTAGACAATTCTGTTTAGTTTTTAAATCCATCATAGAAGTATGAGAACAAAACTCAAAAACAATAAGCCAGCACTACCTGGCTTTTTTGACAATAATTAAAATTACCAGACAAGCAGACTGAAATACAAGATAAACGCAGTTCGTCTGTTAGAATTTTTTCCAGGCAGATAAATATATTACACATCCTATAAATTATGGCCTCTAGTCGAACCCACGACCCTTGGATTACGAGTCAAACACTCTACCAACTGAGCTTTAGCTCAAAGATACAGTTCATGGTTTAACTGATGTCCGCTAGAATTTGGGAATATTAAAAGAAAAGAAAAATGGACTTCATATGTGCGTAAATGTTTATCAGTACTGGGAGCAGGTGATACATTATGTACAGTTGAGAGAAATTACATCACTTTTGTTAGAATAACTGAAATTGAGTGGGAAATACCTGTTGACCTGTTAACTATATTTCAATGTGGTGGAAACAATGACTATTATTATGCTGAGAAAGAAGATTTTTGAAACTTGGCGTCACCACGGAGAAATGGAGACCACGGACAAAACCATATCTATAAAAAAGAACAATATTTTCAACACACCAGACAGTTATCCGAACACAAAAGAATTTATGTATATTTAATTTGTATTGTGTGATTAACTTTTGTCCATAAGTGAGGGTAGGAATTTAATCCATCATGATTAATTTAAATTTTTTGTAAACATGTTTAATTAGATTTGAGGTCTAGATGTTTTCTAGATGACCTTAGATGTTTTCTAGAAATGAATTTTGTTTAGAATTTGACTGCAAGTTTCATTACGATAACCGTCAAACTGGTCCTCTTATTGTGTTGTAGGTTTTTATATTAGGGTTGGTTACATGAGAATTATTCAGTCCTATCTTTAACTTCAGTTGTGTTAAGATTTAATTTGAGAGGTTGTATTTATTTAAATTGTTAAGTTTGAATTACAAAGTGATTATTGCCTTCAGGACTAAATTACGATTTGGGGATTATTTTGAAATCATTTCGAGACATTTTGGATTATATCATTGTGATGCATCCAGACTGTTAGCAAATCAACACTATTCAAGACTTTTGGTACATCAGCACAATCAAAATTGAAATTCATTCGGAACACCATTGGAATTAATTCGTAATACTCTATACTTTTGAACTTGTGATATAACTTTTAGGACTATATGTGATTTAATTCACCATGCTCTGTGTGTGTGTGTGTGTGTGTGTGTGTGTGTGTGTGTGTGTGTGTGTGTAAGATTTAGATTTAGATTTTGAACGTAGCTTTAAGAAATTCCAGTCATATCGCTACGATGTCTGCAGTGTGGCAGTTTATAGTGATGTCTAGCACTGGGACATGATGCTGCAGACATGTAGCATCATGTCCCACGCAGTCATAATATTCTGACACCAGGCTGACAAGTCCTAACGCTAACCTCTTAATTCTGATCATCAAGCTAGGCATATGCTAGTACCATTTTTATATCTTTGGTATGACTAGGCCGGGGTTCGAACCCACGACTTTTCGCATCCGAGACGGACGCTCCAACCACCTAGGTCACGTAGTGGTCCTCAATACTGTAAGTTCTTATTAAATTTTGACTTTGTATTTAAGGGAAATACACTATTTGTTAATTTTGCTAAACCTTTTGGATCTTGCTCTTTTCTGTTACAAGTTCAAGACCACATAGTCGTAAAAACGACAAACGACTTTGCTACAAGGTAGATAACTCAACAGACACGTTTGAACAGGGATCTGTCGTAAAGTTAAAAAACTCAAAACATCAATTTGTTTTTGAAAGTATGGCCTTGCCAGGGTCAATGTGTAAAGGCAAAACTAGCATTCAACGGACAAGAACGATATTAAATATATAAGATGAAGCTTAATATTGTTTTTCTGGGCTAGTTAATGTATCGGGTTTTATTATAAATGTATAGAGTAGAAGCCTGTTCCAGTGGTTTAAAATCTGTCAAGGAACCGTGTTATTTGAATCTGTCGTTCTAGTAATGACTGACGTTTCTCTGTCCTCCTTGACATTGACAGGTTTTCTTTGTAACGTTTCAAATATGTTATAATAGCCATCTCTTTCTTCATCAGATTCATTTGGATTAAATAATTAGAAAAAAAAAATGACATGCCTTAATTTCCAGAACATTAACTAGTGCTAGCTGAAACATTTTTAATTCTGAAGCCAATATATATATATATATATATATATATATATATATATATATATATATATATATATATATATATATATATATATATATATATATATAATCTATGTTTTGCATTTCCAAAACATTCTGGATCTGAAAAGGATGCACAGTCAATGCGTTCTAATGTGTTGTATTCATCTAGCGATAATTAACAACATGATATGTTTTGCATACACCATAGCTATTATATTTAAAAGTAAGACCTTTTGATGACGTTTCCAAATTTTAGTTTTCATGGGACAGATGAACTTCGTCTTTGTTCTTTGATCCGATTATGACAATTTGTTTTCTTCTTTCTGAAGATTCTATAACATTTCGAAGAAAAAATTCAAAATATATTTTAACGTCTGATGAGGTGGATGCCTAATCCCATTTAATGTAAATATAAAAGCGAACAAACGTTTTATGTTCAATCAACAAGACGACAACTTGTTTGTATTTATTACAGTGGAATTTCGCAGCGAACTATCTATTGTGTGGAACATGCATTTCGAATGTGATATGTCATAGTCGACTCCATAACTGTTTATTAATGTCTAGGGTAGTGATTCCAAATCTATACGTTGCTGCCCCTCCCCCTGGGGGGCGGGGTAATTCTAAGAGTGTCTTAAGTCTATAAGTACATATATTAGCATGTGTGAGTCCGAGAAACTATGTTGAAGTTAAGAAGTGGTCTTCATACTTGAAAAGTTTGGAAACCACTGTGCTAAGGTTTAGTTTATGGATTAAAATACTTTAAAGCTGTCTAACAATCTTATTAATTTACGTTATTTAAAATTAATACCAAACTGGGTTATTGTAATCTGCTTAACATACTAAATTTCATCCCTTAAATCTCGCACCTAATTTAATGCATCCTGATATTAATCAGTAAGCAATAAGCATCTAGGCATTTGTTTGGTTTTCTCCTCAAATTCCTTTTTTTTGTTGCTATTATCGATTTCCTTTTTATTTAATAAATATTTACATATAATGCGAAACTATGCCCCTTTGCAGTGTATTATTCAGTTTGGAATGTTTCTGTCTATTCGTTTATGTCAGTATAATCTCTGTCAAATGTATAAAAACACCTAAGGTCAGAGTCCTCTACTTCAGTATGTGAGTGCGTTTGTTTATGTTGTTAACCTGTGTTCCCAATCTTGTAAATATTGTCTCATTCGTTTCATCCCTTTGTCGAATTTGTCAATACTAACTAATGCTAAGCCGATGTTATTAACCATCTCTAGAGCAACAGTTTACTTTGCATCGGTTTATGATTGTCAGATCTCAACAAGCAATTAAAATGCAACGTCTGTTATCGTTCTGATCTTGTTGCCCACATCAGCAAGACATAAATTCTAACTTCTCTTCATATATATGATGTGCTTTAGCTTTTTAGTTTTCTCTGTTAAATCCTTCCTACCCTACACCTATGACAGAGTATGGGTGTACGAGTACAAGCATATAGTTGATTAAAATGGCTGCCCCCATGAGCTCGAAAATCAGCCCAACTAGTCCAACGTCCACTAAATTTAGCAGTAATGAAAATAGGGAAAACGAATTTTGCCAGTGTAGGAGTGCAATGAATGAATTACAGAATAAAAAAAAGTATACACGTTATTGTCTTTTTTTAAACAAATTGTCTTTGAAGCCCAGGAAGTGAGAAGAAAAAAAAGACCAATCAAAGCTCGCAGTTGTTGGATAGGTGCACAGTTGTAGAAAGGCCAAAAGGCCAAGCAGTATTCTCTATAACCCAAACTACATCCGTCAATCACACAACAATATAAGAAGGATACTAGAAGGACTTTTAACTCTCTCTCTCTCTCTCTCTCTCTCTCTCTCTCTCTCTCTCTCTATATATATATATATATATATATATATATATATATATATATATATATATATATATATATATATATATAATGTACAAGGTCTTTTCTAGTTATCGAGGATAACCAGTGATGAAAAACTAGGAAACTATTTGATGTTAAAAAATAAACCCTATGCAAGGTGCAAAACTGGAGCAGTTCACTTGTGCTGAGGAAGCATGATTACCATTGAAATTGTGGTTTCATTGATTTGGCAAAGGTAAATTTACTTACATTTATTTCTAAGCTGCAAAACCTACAAACTATATGAGATACAGTAGTTGCCTGCGTAGTTTTCCAACTATTGAATCCTAAATGTCTGGATTGTAGTTTATATATATATATATATATATATATATATATATATATATATATATATATATATATATATATATATATATATCCTGAAGCTGTTAATGGAAGTGATTTTACCTCTTGTGTTGTGTTTCAATGACTCGGCATTTTTACTTTCTTCGTTCTCATCATTTGCAGTCACTCTAATTTAAATTTACTCACGTGTGTTTAGAGGTTGTAAATAACCATGACGATGCTGAAACTAACAATGTACCATTCTTGACAATAAAGATTATTGTACTTGAGGTCACCAGAAATGTGGCAATACCCAAAACAAAATGCTCTTTTCTGCAGCGATATCGATAGTTGACTATAGCTGTTTTCAGTTTAATCGACAAGACAGATTTCATCCATTGAAAATATCGTCAATTATAACATAGCTGTCCAATTATATGAGCAAATGTAGCGTAGTCAAAACTGCAGCATCCAATACTTGACGTTTTACTTTTGAACGTTCATGCCATGCTGGATTCACTCCATTTTCCTTTTAAGTAAACTACAATCTATTTCTTTGTAAACTTCTTTCATTTCTCTAAAATGTTTTATTGCACTCCTTTTTTTCCATCGTCAGTGATTCTCTAACAGTTTGACTTTCTGAATTATTTAGTTTCTGACTGATTTCACAGTTTTTTTAATCTCTTGTAGCTGTAATATTTGAAATGATTAAAATGAACTCTCCATGGTCGATTTTACTTTCACTGGTTGCCATGCTTATCATGTCATCGATACTGTTTTACTTTACTAATGGCAGGTGTGCCTATTTCAGCAGGTGTTAAAACATGGATGCATACCTGTGTATCACTAAGAACTGTGGCAAGAAGTTTAACCAGTGTCACACCAAACACTCTAGTCGAATGTGAAATGGCTAAAAGAACTGAAATTATTAGCTTTACAGCTTCGTTAGCATTCATTTTTGTTGGTGGATCAATTGCAATCGCATTTTCAAAAGCATGGCAATATAAAGAGCAGAATATAGTGTCTTGTGGTGGTGATGCTTTTTGTTAACAAACATTTAAAGCATTTTTGCAATGTAAGTGTCATTGTTTGTTATTAGCATTTTTATAGATCTGTAAACAAGGCAACTGGGTGAGTCATTAGGTAGTTAACTATTTTAAATAGTTAATTTAAGGAGCACGTTAGTATCAATAATACCATTAATATCAATATAAACGGATATGTAAATTTTTTACTATAAATTCTGTTTAGTTTTGCTTTTTTAAATTGAACGTTGTCCACACATCGTTATCGCTATGGGTCATTTGAATGTATTTGTATCAAATCGTGTCAGATGGACAATGGCATTGGCATATTTAACTGTAAAACTATCGTGATCGTACTCCTTCTCTACATAAGTTTACGTACCTTCTCTTTCGTCTTTTAAAATTTGTGCTATTCTGGTACTGTCAAAGATTGTTTACCAGCTTTTGTTATACCGCAATAATAGTAGGGTTTAACCCCAACTTAACTAATCACTAGCTTCCTATAATTCGTTCATTTATTCCAGCGTTATTCTCACATTTATTACTGTGCCAATCGGTAAGAAAGATATACCCTCACCACTAAAATAAGTATACTTTCACATTTTAAATATGCTATAAATTGCGAATGTTTACCATAAATGTTTCTTCTGTATTGTAATATTGTTCGTAAAATTAATATCGTTACTAACCTTTAAATAGTGTCTGCCACTGTTGAAACAGATTATGTTCTGTTTGGTACCCATGCACTAGTCAAAATACATGAAAACTTATACTTTAATGCAATTTATGTATTCCTTCATCTATTAAAATATCTTGCATAAAGAAGTAATCTCGCTGCCACTGATCGTCAGCTGACAGTTTTCTCCAGCACGCAACATTACTTGTTGTTGTTGTTGTTGTTGTAGGGTTTAACGTCATTTTTCAGCACATGAAAGGCTATACATGGCGACCAGTATTAATGGTGAAGAAAGAACCCGGGAAAACCTCCGGAATGAACCACCGACTCACGAGAAGCTACTGGCTGGCTTTCTCACATACCCACATTGGCCGAATCTGAGACTCGAACCCACGCAGACAGAGGTGAGATGGCAGTGATCCGTAATGGAGAGCGCTTTAGACCACTCGGCCACTCGGGGCTCCCAGGCAACGGACACAGTAGCAAATGTTGGCCTTTCAAAATCTTTTGTCAGTTTTAAGTCCTTCTGTCTCATTATCAAGTAAATGTTTTCCTTTCGCTGAGGTGAAACTTGTCAATTGTTGCAGATCATATTAAACTGTTTGACATGTATGGTGTTGTTATCTGATTTGAATGTATCATCACGGAAAGGTATTTTACAATTAGGTATCAGCTTTCGCATCTTGAAACAAATATGAAATTAGTATACCAATATTGACTAATTTGGTACAGTTTTGTTTTCAAATGCCAGTAGGAAATTCCACAAACAGATGTCCCCACCCCCGCTGTCCAGTTCTGGGGTGATTCTGCTTCAGTCGTATATCGTACTGTAATATGTATATTTTGATACAGGCATCATGGAAACAAAATGTTTGATAGATAGCTTGCTTGTGAAAAAAATTGAGTTTCATTATGGTCAGAAGTTCGTGTTTATCACGCTAATTGAATGTTTGTTTTAACTGATTCTGAAGTTCAAAGCAAAATAAAGAATTGCATGAGATGTACGGTCTAGTTAGTACTTTAGAACTGGTTTCCGTAAAACGTGAATCTACAAAAGCAGTACATTGTCTATTGCAGAACCCAGTTTTTAGATAAAATAATTAATATGAAATAGACCTTTCTTGTGCGAATACACTGACCTTCTATTTATCATTTTTCAACATTCACCCGTAATTCTGTTTATTTTTTCTCTCTAATCTTTTAATTTATTCTTATGTAATATCAGTCTTATCTCTTTTCCTTTATGAAATTATTGCCTTTATGATATTTAATATTTCATTTTTCCATTTGTTCCATAGGTTGTTTTTTTAAATTTTTGATCACTTGTATTATTTTACAGTTGTTTCCACTTTTGGTGCACATTGACTCAGACACCTGGTTCCTTCAGAACACATTGTCTCCAGTAACGATGGTATCTAAAATGTTAGGGCTGTATTTTACACACTGTACCGTTTTCTTGCTGTTTACATATCATGAATGGTCATAAAATTGTACTCTTTTTTTAAATAATTGCTCTCGTCAAGTCATTTTTAATTTTGTCTTTGATATTCTCGTTTTTCTATGTGAGATTTAAAGCTATATAAAAAAAACCACGATTGCTCTAGTTTTCTTAAATTACTCAATTGTTGCTTGACGTGTATCACCATTGTCTACAAGAGTTTGATTGTATGCTTACCAGTCTGTGATTTACAAATATATACATATTTGTTCTTCATACTGGTCCAGTAGTAGAATTCAGCACAATTCCACGGAATGCTGCGCTCCATACATTTATTAACAGAATCCAGAAGGTTGCGGCTGAAAAAGGATGAGTAAATAATTTTATTATCAGCAGCAGAAACAAGAAGAGCTATGCCAAAACAATACAGATATCAGCAATAACAAAATTGACAAGAAAAGATTGGGTTGAGTTTATGCTTAACGTCACAACAATAAAATGTGGTTACTGTAGAGCAGATATAATTGAAGTAAACTACCTTACCAACGGTAACACTACAGTAGTTGTTGATCCGGGCTGATCTGATGGTAAGAATTGACCCCACACTTTTCTGGTCGCTAGTCCGGCAAGATGACCCTATGGGCTAAAGTGGCTCAAAAGTAGATGGATAGTAAGAGAAAAGTAACAAGAAACTACCGGTCTTCACTTTGTCATGGTCATCTTCGAATTGTTTTTTTCTTGTTATTATTGTTGTTATGGTCTTTTCCGTCGTCGTGTTGTCTTTTATTGCTATTGTTATTGTTATTCTTCTTCTTCTTCTTCTTATTATTATTGTAGTAGTAGTAGTAGTAGTAGCAGCAGCAGCAGCAGCAGCAACATTAGTAGTAGTAGTAATAGTAGTAGTGGTAATAGTAGTAGTAATAATATTGTCAATAAACATAATGAAAAAGAAAGTGCCTCAAATAGTTGGGGGGGGGGCATTTTTCGTTATGCATGGAAATAGCTGGTTGGAAGGATGGAAATATCAACTGTAACTTTAAAAACACATACATATTAAGTATTTCTCACCTGCACACCATGGAAATGAAGTTATCATCAGGCATAAAATTCCCAGAATCATTTTTTAAAATGCTCAAACAGTCATTCATCTTCTTATCAGCGTCGTAACATGGATCGGATGATGGTCGTAAATCCACTAATACACCTGTCAGTAGAAAACTAAAATAAATATCTGTGACTTTCAAAATTATTTCAATCTTCCAGAATTAGTTTTTTTTAAATCTTTCAAATTTTCAGGCGATACAGGATGCTGCTTTTCAGCGTTGTGTCATGCATACCTGTATATCGTATAAAATCTACTGCATAAACGGTCAATAGTAAACGCGAACCCCATTATGATGAAGCGCATAAATAAAATAACATCCCCACCCCCCTAATATAAAAGTTAAAACAATTTAGGGGCTACGATAAGATCACCTGAAAACCTGTTTTCTGAATAACAACAAAGTCAATCCAACATTACTAAACAAGCTTGGCTTAAAACGGTTCAAGGTTTTCAAGGGCTCTAGAAGGAATACATTGGTTCCACTTTGTACATAATATAATTGCATATGCTATAACTATTTAAATAATATATCGTTATTAATCATCGGAACTCACTCGGGAACGTATATTCAAATAGATGCCAAAAGTACTAGCAATTCAGTTACACATTGCAAATACTCCATAAAATATTCAAGATTTTGAATGTTTAAAAGGTAATATTTTCCAGAAACGTATTTTAGTTTAAAAATCTTTAAGAGATTGTAGAGTTGTCATTTTTTAAGATTTTTTTTTAAAGTTATCATTTTCTTATATATCATTTTCAAATAGTTAGAATTTTCTTAGATATCTTTTTTAAACGAAAGGTAGTGTTACAGTAGCACATGTGTAAAAATAATAATTTCTTCTGCGTCTGGAAATTTTAAATTTACATTTTATAAAAAATCAAACTGAAGTCAGTAATATTACAACATACTGTATAGTCATGTTTGTTAATCTTGCCAAATAGTTTCTATTTTTGAACGTGCAAAGCAGATTTAAGACAGAGACACGTGTGAATTTCGGCACCCAGCAAGCAATGTTTTCATTATGATTTGACGTACCCGTTTGTGCAAAGAAACTATGAGTAGGAAGTATTCCAGGTAATAGCATAAAATAGAATCATTAGGAATTAGTATCTTTATTTATTTTATTAATACAGAATTAACCTTCTTTTAGATGGAACAGGTTCTGGAAGACGAAATATATTGCGCCCTTTTTGGCAGGAAATGCCATTTATTATCAATCAAAACTTTGTAAATATTTTTCGAACCTTGAAAATATTTGACAAACGTGAAATTATTGTGGATCTGGAAATGTTCTCTAGCACACCCCATTCCATTCAAATTTGATACAATTATATTCCCTGATTGCTTCTTCATATTCCATAAAGTCTGGGTTAAATACCATAAACATGCTCTGAACAATCAAGTAATTTTAACTTTATGTAAGATAATACATAAAATGAAAAACGTTGTAAAAATATACATGCGCAAGAGATATAAATACTCCTTTGACCATTACATTGTACCAAAAATGTAATGCACCAATCTAAGTAGGATTTTAAACTGTTTTGTAAGATTTATATTTAAGATGAAAATTGTTGGTCTTATAGTTTTTAGATATAGGAATTTCATGCAGGTATGACTTTGATTTACGTGTTTCAAAGAAATTCATGTGAGATTAAAAAGTCTCATTTAAAAAACATCTAATTGTCTGCTGATATTCTTGATTTTTTTAAACAAGATTGATGAAATTTATTCACACTGGATACATAACATTTAATAATTTGAAGCGGATTTGAACTTTTAGGAATTTAAATGAAATAGAAGATATTTAATTCATGAAATATCCTTACAAATAATATATTTACTATCAAAATCTGATAGTACTTATCCACTTCATCATGCACACTGACATATGTTTTAAAATTTTACATAATTGCCGATGTAAATTAAATACTTGCTATATAATGTACATAAATGAACTGAGATATTTGCAAATTATTTACAGTATTATATATTATGATAAAATGGCTTTCTGGCTGGATGAGATTTTAGGCGTTATTGTATTATTGATCACACACACACACACACACATATAAATACTATCGAATATTACCATCGAAAAATATGCTTCTATATATATATATATATATATATATATATATATATATATATATATATATATATATATATATATATATATATATATATATATATATATATATATATATATATTCACAATTATCTCTCTTGTATTAGAATTAAGTTGTTATATTCTTGTTCGAACATAACTATATGAATTTTGTTCCTACTACTATAAGGTTTCCTGATTGTGAGGTGGATTGGCAGATGATTTTCGGACCAAGCCATGCATGCATACCTACCTACCTACATACATACAAGACAGGTAGACAGGCACATACACCCAAAGTATGAATTTATATTTAATCGTGCTGTACCAGTTTCGTGTATTCTACGATGCCAACAATCCATGAAATAAAATCTCAGTGAAAAACGCCCAACCAGTAAAATATACGATCCCCGTCTTTCCCATTGATTTAAATACCAACGAAAATTCTTTAAAACCTCAGGTATGAAACCTCATGAAAAATAATGAATTGACAGTAGATATATATGATACAATACAATACAGGCAATCTCTTCCATGAAATCGCACATTTCATTGATACAAAAATACAAAATCTGAAAAAATAAACTTATCAAACATTGGCACATATTGGGACGGATTTCTGTTACATGACCGTGCTATTACATCAGAAATTTCCGATCTTCCTAATCCTGTCGATTTCCATCTTGGAAGAGGATGGTGGATGGAGGTGGGCCGTAATTTAATTAAACATTTCACAAGATAATTAGATATTTACATTCGAATTTTGTAGCCACGCAGCTTGGTAATATATACAGTCTTTCTTCGAAATACCTGAAGAAAGGGACCTTCCTGACGGAACTTACAACTGTAATATCCAATTCCCAAAAGCAGAGTAAAGCTTTGAGAGAGAGAGAGAGAGAGAGAGAGAGAGAGAGAGAGAGAGAGTAAGTAATGCATTGAATAACGACGAGAAATGGCAACTAGGTAAGAGGCATGGATGGTGTATTGATGGGGAAGTATTTATCAATCTTTATCAATCTTCCAGTCAGTCCATTCCTGCAGAAGTAACATAAGTGTAATATACAATGTTATTGATGATGACGACTACGACAATGATGATGATCATCATCATCATCATCATCATCACCATGGCGAGAGTGATGAAAAGCAGCAATAGTTGTACGTTGTTTAGATAAGGGAAGGTTTTGTTTATTTCACTCCCAAAGCCATTACTGTAGATTCCATGAGTACTGTACATGACTTGAATTTATACATTCAAGATTTAACGTGATTTTTATCGATATTTGCTATTTTGCATTACAAGTATAAAATAAATCTAGAAATGTACTCAACTGATGAAACTTTAAAGTGTAAGAAACTTCATCAAACCTTATATATAAGGCTGAATACTACTACTAGTACTACTGTTACTCTTCATTATTTTACAAATCATTATCAACATCGTCGTCGTCTTCGTTGTTATTGTTGTTGTTGTTATTATTATTATCATCGTCATCATCATCATTATTATTATTATTATTATTATTATTATTATTATTATTATTATTATTATTATTAAATCATTGCCAATTAGTTTAATCTCTCCAGAGATTCGTTGACTTCCCAGCAAGATGCTAGAACAGTCTCGCACCCTACGTTAAATCAAGAGTACGCTACCAGGATATTTACGTAAGAGGCATGAAGAAACAAAAACCTACCTAATGTGACAAAAATAACGTTGCTGAAAAAAGTCCACATGTCCAGGGTATTTTCCAGATATTTTCACATGTTGGTTCCTGCATAGCTAGTTTCTCCTTTGTTTACTACAAATGTGTCGAAAAGACTGGGTGTAGGATTTCAATGGCCCTTTTCCGGAGGCCCTCTTTACTGATTTGCAATCAAACCACTCCCCCTCTTACTGTGGAAGTCTTTCAATATAGCGCATTAAACCTTGTTTGCTTTTAATAATTTGATACTAAGAAGCTAATCATTCGGAATTATGACCAATACTTTGCTTTTTGTGTATTTAAAGTCAGCGACTAAAGGATTTCAGACGTTCAGAAAAATAAACCTACGAACAATATCCTAGCCGTACGGTGATTTCCCAGTTATTATGGAGTTATCTTCCTTGATCTAGAGTTGCTGAAATTTGGCGCCAAAAAGTTCGTGACCTTCCGCTTATTAGCGTTCTCCGTTTGTACAGGATATACGTTACAAGAAGATAAGAGATACCAACAAAGGTGGTACACAATGTTTTACATAGCTTAGAAAGAAAGAGGTTATTAAAAGGGCTATTGACATTGATTAACGGCTGAAAATGGGTCAAACAGTTTATATTGCTTATGGTGTCAAAATAACTGATCATATAAAAATAGTTAAGCTGACAATAAGTACTTTCCTTTTATTGTACAACAAGTCCGACCACTTGTAGCAAATTATAAGTTATATCAGTCAAGGATGTGGGTGTACATTTATGTAATAGACAGAACCATCATCTACATTACATGTATCTTTCCTTGCCATGTAATATTTAGCGGGACTGGGTATTACCTACATAATAAAGAAAAATTAAAGCTGAACATCACGAGATCGCAAGAGCACATAGTCAACCTAAACGCATAAATGTATATGTACACACACACACACACACACACACACAGATATATATATATATATATATATATATATATATATATATATATATATATATATATATATATATATCAGGCATGCACACACACACACACACACATATATATATGTGTGTGTGTGTGTGTGTGTGTGTGTGTATACACCAGACAGAACGGAAAGTGCTCCCTCTGGATTCTATAGAAGAATGCTTGA
Organism: Sinohyriopsis cumingii; assembly: GCA_028554795.2. Lineage (NCBI taxonomy): Eukaryota > Metazoa > Mollusca > Bivalvia > Unionida > Unionidae > Sinohyriopsis > Sinohyriopsis cumingii. The sequence goes on from CM068834.1 coordinate 23,450,658, forward strand.
TAATAGTAGGCAGAATTAATATTTTAATACAAATATTACTATCATACAGGTTAGATAATTTTTAATTTGTACTCTACTGAGATTCGAACCCAGGTACTCGGGTGAACGGCACCTATCATCTTGCCTGCATACACGAGCCCGTATTCCCTCACGACAAGGCGATGGGTGCCGTTTACCCACGGACCTGGGTTCGAATCTCAGGAGAGTACGAATTAATAATTCTCTAACATCATTTGTAGACAACATAATTGTACACATACAAATCAAAGTACATTTAGCAACATTATGGATAGACAACATAATCGTACACATAATAACCAAAGTACATTCAGTAGCATCATAGGTAGACAACATAATTGTACACATAAAAATTAAAGTACATTCAGTAACATCATAGATAGACAACATAACTGTACACAAAAGTTCAAAGTACATTCAGTAACATTATAGATAGACAACATAATTGTACATATAAAAATTAAAGTACTTCAGTAACATCATAGATAGACAACATAATTTTACACAATTAAAAATGATGATAAGTCAACTTTAAAGTACAGAATATCATAGCAGGGTAATACATGACGTCACAGAATATATGAAGCAAGATAACATGCGAAAGCTTGTCAAGAGATGATAAATACAATAAAAAGATATGAAGCTGGTCTTTGACATTTTCTGCAGAATATAGGAAAAAATGTCATACCAGTTGTTGATGCAACATTTAAAATTCTTTAAAATTTTATTCAAATGATGTCTAGCAATTACACAATTACCTCTGCATTTGTCATTGAAAAAATATTTACCTTGTACAAATGAAATGAATGTGTAGAAACATTCTCACAATTTTTTTTACAAACTCAACCGCAACACACGAGATGGATAACGTACAATCACACACACATTTTACGTCGTGTAGATGTGTAGACTTTCAAGTTCAGACAGCTCATTTTACATATATTTTTAAATGAAGTTAACTCAATACATTAAATACGTTGTGTCAAATTCAAAAGAGAGAAACTCGGCGAAGAAACAGAAAACGAAATACAAAATAACATTGATGTAAAAAGAGTGACAATAGTGTGGATGAAATGAAGAGGTGTGTGTGTGTGTGTGTGTGTGTGTGTGTGTGTGTGTGTGAGAGAGAGAGAGAGAGAGAGAGAACATCTGACATGCAAATTTGAAAGGCAGTTCAATATATATGCACTAGAAAAGCAAATTGCACCTTAATTTTGCAATTCTAAATAATTAACAGACGGCACCGACATATACAATACTGCCTTTTTAACCCCAAGAGAGACGAGGGAGCGTTGGTACATATCTGTGCCGACGGCACATCTGAGCAGCACGGAGCCAAAACTGGAAGACTGCTGTCAAAGTTTTGCTCTGTTGTCCTTATGTAAACGGATAAAACCATAACTCAATAGACTCATTTTCAAATGCGATGTTGCAACTTAAGAACGCCTCGCTGGAACCAGGTAGATGCTTTTGTTTATTCCTTCAACCAGAAATGGAAACCTGCAAATGTCCAGAAAGGAAATAAACAATTTGATCACTACTATTGAAAAAACGCTACTAATAAATTCCAGAAAATAGTGCTCTTTCGGCTCACCAAGCAAACGTATGTACTTGCCAATATTTCGTAAGTCTCTTTGATTGACGTCAGTAAACGAATCAGCTTTAACAGCATGGGAGGATCCCCGACCTCTTTGTAGAACCCTCAAATCGTCAAATCAAACCCTTAAAATGTAAATAACCACTCGAAAACGCGATAAAAACCAGGGACAAAATTGTATAAAAAAATAGGTTACGGCATTGAGGTCATTCTCCCATGCTGCTCTGTCTAAAATATCTTATCGAGACCGATTCGATATCGTGATCGGGGATCATGTAAATCTATTGTTATAAATCCGTGAGGGGTTGACTGTGCCCGGCAAAAGAAGATTTTAAATTTAATTATATCCATGTCGCCGCTACACCAAGTCTGATGAATATTCCGCAGCGTGTGTGTATCAACTCCGTTAAATACAACTAAAATACTACAGTTGTCTCTGATCACTTTTGGCATCTGTGTATATCGTTGAGTGACATAAATCACATTAGCGTTTTCATGTCTTCTTCTTGAAAATATTCTAGCTGGATTTGATTGTTTATCCAGCATTATATCATCGCATACTACTAAATTGTTAATAAGTCCATCTAGATCATCAACAGACGGCGCTTCGTCAATATCAGTCATAAATTCAATAACGTCTTCATTCAACATCCTTGCGTTTTCATTGAAATCTTTAAGTACGTCGTAGCATCGTTGGTCATCAACCGATGGAGCTAAAAGATACAACTTATCCCATTTTAGCCATCTCATTATCAAATTAATTAGTAATTGTGTTTTACCTGATCCAGATGGCCCTATTATTATCATTCAGATAGAATTTTGTAAAACCCGATGATGTTTGACTGGTTCCTGCGTTCGTGTCGCTGAGAAATCAATTACATTCATATTTAAATAATATGGATTTATGTTGTGTAAAATGCAGAGCGTTTACGCGCACGAACAATTTAACAACAATGGTGACAACAAAAAGCTAACACGCACTCACAGGCAAGTATGCGAAATGTAGTACGCGCGAGTACAAATTTATTTCTAATAATCATGCAGGTAGTGATATCGCTGCTTCGTTAGAAAAATTGCCAGGAGCACCATGGACGAAATACCCAGAAGAAAAACATATCCCTATATATAATTACTGGGGTCCCGGAACCAGACTTGATATCAGACTTGATAACCAAGATCAGGCAAAACCTGGCGAATATCCAGTAAACGCGATTGATAAAGCATGCCATATTCACGATGTAGCTTATATAAGTAAAGATCTTCAGCAACGACATATTTCAGATGTGAAGTTAATTCATGCATTAAATTCTACAAAAAATAAATCTTTTCGAGAATCATTAGCTAACTGTTAATAAAATCTGCGATGAAAGGTAAACTAGTATTAGGAAATGGAATTTCCTGAAATGGAATTTCCCGAGCCGGTAATTCATCATCCGATTAAAAAAATAATGGAATCAAGTTATTACAGCCCAAAAGGATATTGGAAAGGTAATGATGAAATTGATAAACTCGCCGACGCGGCAAATACTACGCGTTCTGCTGCTGAAAATTGGTTAGCACGACAGGCAATACGGGAAATTTAACTACAACCACCTAATCGAATTCAGTACGTGCATTTTGACATCGACCTTCCAAATGAAGTTCATCAAGCAGATCTATTATTTTTACCGCACGATACTATTAAAATACATAGACATCAAACATACAAATATGCGTTAACCGTCGTTGATGTTGCAAGTAGATATAAAGAAGCAGAACCGTTATCAGCTGAAACAGCAGCTGAAGTTGCATCTGCGTTTGAACGAATTTATATGGACCACAAGGTGGTCTTGGATGACCACAACTTTACAAGTTGATCCTGGAAAATAATTTCTTGGTCCAGTATCATCGTTCATGAAAAAACATAACGTCGAAATTAGACGAGAGCATACTGCAATTCATCGTGATCAGGCAATCGCTGAACGATTAAATCGAACACTTGTTGAGCGGTTATTTGGATATCAATATACCAAGGAAATAATGCACAAAAACAAAAGATTTCGTGAATGGGTTGCAAGATTACCAAGTGTAATAGCTGCATTAAATAATGAAATCACTCGCAGAATTGCCATGAAACCCATCAGCGTAATCACAAAAATAACATATACCAGTACAACGACGCGACGTTTCAGAAGCACTAGTGCTAGGTAATGTGACTGTAAGATGTTTATATGAAGCCGGTGAACTTGAAAAAGGTATATAAAAAAAAGAGCGACAGATCCTATTTGGAGTATAACAACACATAAAATTTCTAGCGTGGTTACATCTGTGGGTCGACCTGCAATATACAGATTAGATTCGACTGCTCCTCAACGTAGATTTGTACGCGAGCAATTACAAGTAATTCATAAAAATACACAATTACCACCGCGATCACTTTTGTAAATTGCAAGTGCTAGCTTCTCTAAACGATTACACTCAAGACAGGTCAACAGTGTATTTTCTCGTGTATGACCAAGACTACTACTGATTTTATCTACGGTAAATTGTCTTGGATAATTTTTTGGGTATCGCCACGTCATGACTGTGTTACAGATTACACAATGGTTATTTTATCGTTGTTTTAACGTCATGATAGTTTTCAGCATCGAAAGAAAATATTGTATATATATTTATGTCATGCTTTTTATAACTGATTATTTTTTTTAATCATATCATCATCAGCTTCATCGTTGTTATTGTTTTCTGCAAAATCTATAACAATTCTCTTTAGCGGATATATTCTTCTGACTCGAGAAACCGCGAGATAAACTAAATTTGACCAATCAATACGGTTATCAACGATCCAAACTCGAGTATCAGAAATAGTTAATCCTTGAGATGAATGAATAGTTGGAGCATATCCTAATTTCCACGAAGATTTTTTCATTGCTAATGCATCTTCAACGACACTGATAGAAACTAAAACTATGTCATTAACACAAGATTTTGTTTTTCTGTCAAGCCTGGTGTTTAAACGTCGATATTTTGTTTTTGTGTACCTGCTGGTCGATAACACAATGGTACTGGTAGATTTGGAAACTTTCTTTTATGTAACAAAATAACTGTTGTTGAATTGTATCTCTATTTTTTCTACTTGCAACTACCAGATCATTTGGTTTCGACGTATTCCAAATAACATCAACTGGAGTCTCCGAAATCACTGTACGTAATATTTCACATTGAGTCTCATTTGGTTTTAATCTTATTAACGTTTTAAGTTCTTTAAAAATTACATCAAGGGATATATGGTCATCATCTATTTCTTCGTAGTAATCAGCAAAATTCTTTAGCCATTCATGTAGAGAATCCCCGACAAACGGCAGTGATTGACCATGATCTCTACAGGTAATCACATCGGTATTTTTTGTTAATAGCCAATCAAGAAATATTTTTAATACTTCCAGCGACACTTTACATATTTCATTACGAACAATTATTTAAGGTATTTATTTTTCGCCCATTCGTTCTTAAGTCCATGTATCTCCGTTCCATCTAAAAACAAACTATGATAAGTACAGGATTTTATATTTCTTTCTCTCATTTTTCTTTCAAGTCGATGTGTAGGTGTTAACACAATCGTATCTGAACAACTACTAAATAATTTAATTACCCGAGTTGTTTTACCAGAACTACCAGACCCTTTAAGATAAACTACTCTGTGTCTTGATACAGCATTTTGTACCGATGGTGCTGACGACAATCCTGAATGATTATTTTAAAGATAAATATCTTTAATTGCAACATTAGCTGATTCAGAATAACTATGTATTTCTTCTCGCTTTATTCTTTATTCACCCCACGACGCGTAATCATTTATATTATGTTGATCTAACAACTTAAAATTGTATCATTGAAAAATTCTAATCGTGTTGGCTTCCACAAATTTTTCTCTCCGGCAAAATGAGATGAGACTGATGAAACTGTAAAACAATTACAACAATATTTATCGGAGCTCCTTCCGACTTATATTTAGATTCGTATAAAATCTCTTTGGTTATCGTTCTTACCATTATTGGAAATTTTAATTTTTTACTTAACTTATCAACGTCGTCGATTGTGGCCCTGGTATCTTTAACTGATTCAGCCCATTTCCTTATTTTCTCTCTTGTTGCATATTTTTTTATTTTGCGTTAATCGAGATCTATTTTTTGTAATCGATTCATATATTTCATTGTATTGTTCAGTTTTATCGGCGAGTTCGTTTTTTGTTTTATTGTAGGCGAAATCCAACTCAGACAATTTTGTATTAAGTGTTGATGATTTTTCAGTTTTATCGGCGAATTCATTTTCTAGAGCTGATGATTCTTCTTCAAATTCTTTTCACTTGTTTCTTTTTAAAACTTATTATATAATTTTCTTTTTTGTATCGCTATTATTTCAATCTTTTTAGTGGTTTCGCATAACTCACGGTAATTTTCATTGTTACTGTCATAGTCGGCTCGTGTGGCGCTAATTTTCTCGTTGAGTTTTTCCATGCTGTAAGTGATATATTTATCAGCAAGACGAGCGGGAAATCTTTTATTGGTGCTCGCATGCTCCCAAATCCTACACAAGCGATCTAAACCAATGCTGTACACGCTGGCGATTTTTGGCGGTGATTCAACTTTGCGTAAACTTATTTTTTTCTTCTCATCTTGGTCTAACAAGTATGTAGGTGCACGAGGCATATACTTATAAAAGTAGAAAAATAAATGAGAAGTTAAAGTGAAAGGCAAATGTGAAAGATAAAAGCAGTGAATAAGAAACTTAACCGCTATTTTTTTTTACCTTCTACTTTTACAACTAATTTTATTTTTCACTTTTTTTTCCACTTTTTGTCCCATTTTTATTTTTCCTTTTTTATTTAATATATGCCTTGTGCACATAATATTAGAAACTTTTCACTTTTATTTTGCCACTTTTATTTTGCCGTTTTTACTTTTCAATTACATAGATGAAATTACATATCAATTGATAATGTATAATTATTTTATGGAACCTCATTCTGCTGGATTAGCTCAATAGCAATTAAAGACAATTAAGAAATATCTTCCCTTGCGCGATTCTGTCAAACAACAACTACAAGCTCATCAGCAAGCAGAAGTATGATTTGCAGAAAGCGCAGAACAATTATTTAAACATGTTACTGAAGCCACACAAATTCTTCCTCCGCCGCTAGAGAAAACGGCTGAGAAAACTGAAAAGATATCAGCGAGAACTAAACAAACAAAAAAGATTCTACGAGATCTTCCAGCTGTTCAACCATAATTACAAGAAGAAATTCAGTAAGTAACTGATGGCGTTGATAGAGCCCGCGAGGAGGTCGGCGATATAAGGGATCTTGTTCCACTAAAATCAAAACCAAAACCGCCAGCCTGATTTCCCGAAGAAGGTCGTAAACTACTTCGAGAAGACGCTGCAAGGGTAGTTTTTAGCAGGGGGATATCCAAATTGTTAGATCAAAATATCGCCGATGTTTCAGCAAGAAATTGGGTTTCTTTTGTATTTCGAACATTGGAAGGTGTATCTAAAATCACTGGCGAATACAAGGATAGATTTGCGGAATTTGAAAAGCAAGTCGATGAAAGAAGATCGCCAGAACACTTGTCGTTTGGCCCATCTCGTATTGGAAGCGGATTTGACAACGTTTCATTACCTTGTCATAATGTCCTTGCTGGAGCTGAACGACTAGAAAGTTCTGATCCGGGGAAAACGCACATGAATAATTCTCCTGAAATTATCAATAAGATATCCGATATCTGTAAACGATTACTTGAAAACAACGTTATGGATATTGATATTTATCGATCTCTCATCGGCGAAATCGTTGATGATTACTACAGCGATTAATTGGACACTGACTAAAAGATAACTTGATTATACATAAGTCTCCACGTAGACCTGTAATGGTCAGGGTAATAAATTCACGATTAACTAAGTCTAAAGTTACCTATGGAAATGGATTTGGCGATGTTGTTCAAAGTTTATTCAGAAGAATGGCTCCAAAATCAATACCAATTGCAAAACAATTAGGTATGGAAGCGATTGATGTTATTCGTGATAAAGGTATCAGCGCTGTTGGCGATATTGCCGGTAAAACATTCTGAGCTATGAAAGATAGACTAGCACGATTGATACGCAGAAAACCGTAGCCAGTGAAACTGGCCAACACCGAGTTTATGCTCCCGGATATAAATAAGATAATAAATAAAGCGGCAAATCAGAAACTAGCTGGTCTACCACTATTAGAAAAAGAATAAGAAAAATGTATAACCTCAAGCTTGCTAGCTGGAAATCGTGTTAGACGAATACGATTATAATAAAATGTTTAAACGCGTATCGGATCCGATATTTGATATTGATGGGCCAGTCCTCAAAGACGAGTCAGTGCGTGATTATCAGTCTTATCGTTATGAAGCGCGACAATCAAATCAGCGTGGACGAATTGAATTACAAGTCCATGATACAAGTAAATATTTTTTGCCCGCTGGGGCATTTATCGAGGTCGAAGGTAGTGTTTTAAAAGCAGATGATACAGCAAACGAAATTGGCGATCGTGTTGTTTTTTTTTTAACAATGGTGTTATGGCGTTATTTAACAGTGCTACGTATATTATTGATGGAAAAAAATTGAGACGTGTGTCGAAAACGTCGATGTTCCCACAACAGTATTGGGTTTAGCAAGAGACAGTGACGATTATCCGAGATCGGCCGGCACAACAATGATGTTTTCAAAAGATACAACTGATCATCAAGAAACAGAAATGTAACAATGAATGCAGATGGAACCGAGGTTGCATCGATACATGAAAATTTTAATCTAGGATTTAGAACACATCGATTCCAATGTCTCATAGTTTTGGGTTTTGTCGTGGAGTTAGAAAAGTTATATTTGGAGCCAAACACACTATTGTACTTGTGAGAAAAGCCACCGATGACGATGCAATATGGCGTGATTCCGCAGTTGCTGCCGGCAAAGTTAATCTGACAAAGATGTCACTGTGGATGCCGTCAGCAACACCATCACTCGCTGAAGAACAAAAACTATTGTGAATTCAGGTGGTAAATCAACGCTGTCATGGTTAACGATGACAACAGAAAGTTTTCAGGGGAATACAGCTGGGTTATTTTCATGGCAAATAGCATCACAAAAAGGGCATTTCTGCACCAAGATACGTATTTATCGTGCTTCAGGAAAATGTCAGAACAGATTCACAGGAGAGTAATCCAATGGTATTTGATATACTTGGTGTTTCTGAGGTCTCGCTAGGAAGAAACGGGAGTCAAGAACCATCTGAAATTATATTACTTGATTTTGCACATAATCATATAGCGCGTGCATATCATCGTTTGATGACATTTATGGGTCGTGACCAAAATTTAGATACTGGTTTGCAGATATCTCACCTAGATTTTACATCATTGTATCCAATTTATTACTTTTAGCTAGAACACCTAGATTTATTCAGACAATCAACCGTTGATATTTATTTTCGTGCTCGCTTATCTCGACTACCCGCTGGTGGTTCTTTGAAACGATGTTGCCTGAAGGCGCCGTTGGACGAATGACAGTCATCGATGCCCCAGTGGAAAACATGTAATTAGATCGTGCATGATATTATAATGACTTTAACTCATGTTGATGTTAGTGTTACTTCAATCGAATCAAGCAAAAAATTGTCGAACAACAATAACGTTGAAGCGCGATCAAATCACCAGTGGTCAAAACAAGTTATTGCTGACAACGCGCCAGCTTGCTCATTTCAATAAAGATAAACAAACAGAACTGGTATAAGACTTAATCTTTCCGCGAGTGCAATTGCGGACACAATTAAAACTGGTGGTATATTTCCACTTCTTGAAGCGATTCCGGCTTTGAGTGACGCAGCCTCACCGATTGTTGCAAAAACAGCTATACTTGGTGCTGTTGGACAGGCTCATTGGAATCGTATTTAAAAAACAAAACAGGAAAAGGATTAAGATTGAATGGAATTTACCTAAGGACGGTTTAATTTTACAGATGTAAAATTTTGATTTACTTGATGCTGCTAAAAATATTAAAAAAATTCAGAAGAGTTTTTATGCGTGATCGATTACCGTCGCCACAAAACCTGAAAGAAAGAGGAATTATTAATCTTGATAATAGTTCTGGTCCTGGTACTCATTGGGTAGCATACGCGACTGATCCGCTTAGAATTGTTTATTTTGATTCATATGGGTTGGAGCCGCCAATAGAATTTTTAATTTATGTAAACTCAATAAAAACTGCTCCATGTTTGGTATTGGATACTGTTCAAATCGAAAGAAAATAAAGCATGGCGAGATTGAAAACTGAAATGAACAAGGAAATTGGTACAAAGATTTTTATATTGAGTGCTAGAATGGATGGATTAGAAAATGAAACTGAAAATAATGAGGATTTTGAGAATAAAATTAATAACGTCTGATTTACGATTATCACATGTACTAACTTTACGTTCCTGGCCTTCATATATGAATATTGAGTACTTATGGACTTTTTCTTTGTCCTCGCTTTTGTTACACTTCGAAGGTGCACGTACTGTACATAATGCCTCTACGTTCTTGTAATCTTCCTCTGATCACATCACGTTTTTCATTCGTGAGTCTCAATTGTTCACACAATACTTTTGCAAGTGTACCCAAAATATAGTAAAATACTTGAATACAACATGTTTCTCTTCTGTAAATTATTGACTATCTATTGTGGATTGGTCAAACAGAATGCTTATGGAATGAATTGGGCTGTTTTGATTCTCCAAAATGTTTCATCAACATAAGATATGTGATGAGAAGGTACATCATCATTGTCTTGTTTGTACCTCTAAAGGAGGATACTTTCAAAAGCACGATAAATAAGTTATCAAACTTTATTACATAGTTCTCTGTGTTCTTATAATTTTGTCATGTACACACACATATTATATATATATATGGATCTGATCCTTAATCCATAGGTCGCTGGTGTAGCCCGGTTTGGCTGCATCAATATGTCCCACGGTGTTGGTACTTAGCTCCCGTTTCCTCAGCACAATAATCCAATAAGGTGTCAAAAATTCTTTTAAAACCAACAACAACGACAACGGACGTGTTCCTGACCATGATGTACATTTATCTGTCGTGGTACTAATCATCTTGGCAAAGATTTTTTCAGCGTCTTTGGAGTCATTTGGATGACCACAATGAAATATATTTAACGCGTCAACATGTTTTTTCCTGTCAGTTAGTTTACCTGTTTTGATGAAATATGGCTCGACTATTACATAAATACAGAAATACTTACCATTATATCAAATCCATTTTCAAAACTCCTAATTGCCTCTATTTTACCAGGCATCTATCGAACCCATAACTGCATATATCAAAATTGCTTTCTGATGGCCAGTCTAAAGTAATCAGAACTAGTAGCACGGAATAAACCATCTACCAACTTTATTGTCCACATAGATTCAATACTTTTTTTTTCTATATTCTATTAAGGCCATTCTAAGTATTGGTCTCCTCTGAGTGGTTGATATCTATGTAAAATATTAAATATTCAGTTCGGCAAAACATTTTTTCCGGATCAGGTATGGCATGTAAAATGTAAAATAAATGTTCAGTCACATTATCCATATCAACTCTGTTCAGAATGTTAAAAGGTCTTATTATTATTCAACGCGCTTACATAACAAATGACCAATTCACTATGCATTATCGTAAGAACAAATCGTACATATCCATCCCTCAAATATTTTAGTATGTTGATTTACCTATTTTAGTTGATGCTGCTACAAATTCTAAAGGTAAACACATAATTAATATTCACGGTCTCTTGCTCGAAGTCATCCAAGAGTTTGATGATACAAACTCATTACCATGTTTCACAGAAACTAGATAAGAAATATAGTCGGTAGATCCAGAGAGGTAAAATGCTTGCAAAATATTGCATTAATTTGTATTGCTCTCACTCAATGAACCTATCTAAACAATGCTGATATAAAATTAAGGTGGCGCAAATTCCGACTTGTATTTGCTCTCCAGCATGGTGACAAGCTCAGCAAGTCAAATGCAAGACTACTCCATTAACCTGTTATGTTCATGCTCATAAATTAATCCACCATCTTGATAGCATAAGGCATGTGATAAAATTCGATCAGAAATATAATTTCTAGATTCCGGACAAGCTCAGTCACTGAAATAAAAGGTCACATTACTAATATGGATAAATTTCACTAAGAATCACAAGATATGTATATTTACCCAGTTTAAGCAAAGTTTTTTATATTAAAAAAAAATACAGCCTCGAAAGTGAGTAATAAAAACCTCCGTATCAGATGCAAGATCTTATAAACATGGCTTCCAGAGTGGCAACAAGCTAAGCCAATCAGATGTAACATTACATCATTGATAGGTTTGTATCCTGCTCATTATCGAACATGTATAACATTTTGATGAAATAAACCCAAGTATGTAGTTTTATCAGAATCGGATCAGAAATACAGCTACAAGAGTGGTAACAATATTAACCAATCAGATGCGAGATAACTTTGTTAGTACGCGTGGCTCTCGCTTATTATCGAACTTACAAGAGAGTTTGATTACATAAACCCATTTTATAAGTTTGAAACAAATTTGATCAGGAATATGGACTCCAGGTGGTAACGAGCAATCAGTGGAAATATTTGGGCCTCTATGTGGGACCCTATGCAAAGCTTACCAATGGGAAACTTCCTAATCTATAGAGAAGAAAAATAATTCGTGGGCCCCCATGCTTTGCATACTCTTGCTATAAGGTAGCTAAAACCCTGCAAACATTTGTTGACGACAAACGACATACCTGTCACCATTCCAAACGGACAGAGGAGTACACGATCAGCTTACTTGCATTTACGGCCTGGTGAACTAAAACGTGTACTCAGCTTGTTCATCGTCTTTACAGTATATCTTCATACGTTTGATCGATAAGTCTGGATACACGCTTGACGAACCAAATTATCAAATTCACTTGAATGATGAGTTTTGTAAAAGTTTGCCTAATATGATTGAAAAGTTCAAAAACAATTTTGATTGTTGCAGTCGTAATTCTATTCTAAATGAGTTCCCTTTTTTAAAAATTAAGTTGCCCAAAGTTTCTTCATTACAGGTTGTAATTATTTTGTCACTTCTAGTTTAATTGTCATCAAGTACCGAAGTGGTCGTTATGATTCTTTAAACTGGAAAATAGATAAACAATTACGTATCTACTATTTTTATAGCTGTAAAATCCTAATATACACTTGACAACAAGTTGGCATGCGCTTTAGGTCATTATTGTATGTGTTCCTCTTTGTTTCTTTCGTATGTGTAAAGCTATAACACTAGTTCACAAACTTGTATATTCGAATGTTGTTTTACGTTGGAATGAAGTCCACACTATAACAGTTTACACCTCCACCATTTCCTTCACGTTATTGGAGGCTCTGTGTGGTAGAGTGGTCTAAGACGCTCGCCTTTACCGATCACTGCCATCTCACGTCTGTCAGCGTGGACTCGAGTCTTGAGCTCGATGAATGTGGGTAAATGAGAAAGTTTGCCGGTAACTTCCCATGTTCGGTGGTTCTTCCCGGGTCTTTCCCGGGCTCTGCATAGCGTATCATATGCTGAAAAAAGGCATTCAAAATATCACAAAATCCCCCCCAAGTACGACCCTTTCGAATTGCAAGTTTCACGAATTCGCGATTTGTTTGTGAGGCGTGTCCACAACGACAGGCTACATTCATAATGTTGGTAACTTTCATGTGCTGTACGACTGCAACAAATAATGTGTAAGAGATTGAACCCAACAGAGTTTATTGTACATCCTAATACCCTGAGAGATTTGTCTCCCTTGGACATTTTGGGTCGCTCTACATATATCATTAACTTCTGAGAGTAGCTAGAGTACGGGGAAGATGTTTACATTTGCAGCATGCACAGTGGAGAGAATGTTGGTATACCACAATGCTAATAACATGTTGTGTGGCTGAAATTTCATTGGATATTGTACTTGTGGAAACTGTACATGATCTAAGCATACAGCTTACTAAAATTACAGGGGCCCCGAGTGACCGAGTGGTCTAAAGCGCTCACCGTTACGGATCACTGCCATCTCACCTCTGTCTGCGTGGGTTCGAGTCCAAGGCTCGGCTAGCGTGGGTACGTGGGAAAGCCTGCCAGTAGCTTCTCGTGGGTCGGTGGTTCTTCCCTGGGTCTTCCAGGGTTCTTCCTCCACCAGTTATACTGGCTGCCATGTATAGCCTATCCTGTGCTGAAAAATGGCGTTAAACCCAAAAACAACAACAACAACTAAAATTACTGCTCCCTCATGCTAAATGAAAAAATTAGCCTGAATTAGTCTAAAGTACACTATCTTTATCAGTTTATTAAAATAGTGAAAATGAATTTTGCTAGACTAGACAATACCAGCTTCTAAAAGTAAAATGAATGAATTGCCATTTATATTTTTTGTTAAAAATGTAAAAAATAGTTATCGGGTTTTTTAAATTAAAAAATTATGTACCTCTGAAGTCTAGGAAGTGAAAATGACCAAGCGGATCTAGCAGTTTTTGAGAGATGCACATCTCAAGTAAAGGTTCTTTGAACAATACCTAAGATATACAAAGTCTTTTTTGAATAGCTGATAAAACCAAATAGCGGAGAAATTCTTTTTCTTAAAAAAACCCTTATGCAAAATGCGAAACCGAAGAGCGTCACCTTTATTTGTGATAGTATGCCCTAAATGATGATGTGATTAGTGTACGCAATTGATTTCTGGCAGGTTGACCCTATTTTAATTTTGTACTTTAAAAAGAAAAACATTTCATCTAAGAATACCAGAAGATTAAGGTCAAATAAACCCGCTAAATTACTTGCAAATAATGCTTAATACCTCTTTCTTGACATGATGACAACAACTACGCGAAACTGTACATGGTGTTTTAAGTATTTTGTATCTATTCCAAACTGTCCTTCAGATCGTTAATATGTTTTGTCATCAATACAGTCATCGCAGTGGCGACATTCTGGACGATCATGAAAGCTCTAGTTAAAAAAGGGAATAATATCACATGAAAAGAAAATTAATTACATCATTAGGAGGAATACATAGCAAGCGTCCTTGACTTGCAATATGTTTTGTACGATCCAGTTATGAATGCTCCGTCCCTTCCTACCTCCCCCCCCCCCCCATGGTTGTTTCTCAAAGTATTCATAAGCATATTGCTAACAGTAAAATGGACGGTGCATATATTAACTGCATATCCTGAATTTAAATAAAATCTCACTTAAGAATGTAAATAAATAAATACATATTCAGTACAATGACCTGTTCATTAGTAACCTTTAGTCAATCCTACAGTCAATCCAATAAAAAATCCGAAGAGACTGTGTTTCATTTTTGCGGAGAAACTTCCGGCCAACCAAAAATATGATTCTTCTCTAAAATACTACGCCGACACACATCACAGGCATATTTATTTCGCACAGAGAAATATATAGTTCCAAAAGGGAAGGGTAATAGTGAACACAGCGAGAGGGACCGAGTTTGTTTTAAAACTCGAATGGAATCAAGTTACAATTGTTACTTGATCTGTTCCGTATGATCAGTATAGTTTTCCAGTTGAAAGTACCCCACCCCCCATCTGGTTTTCTACTTCAGGCTTGTCAAAATGATTTAAGTTATCAACCATTTACATAATCTCAAAAGGGGGGGGGGGATTTTTTTCCGAACCACCTCAAAATAATTTTTGAATAAATAAGATAATGGATAATAGTACGTTTTCTTTTTATACAAACCAGAACAAGTACATTTTTTTATGTTATTTAAAGGCTTGTAATTATTCCAACAAAATCCATCCCACACCCTCAAGACAAAATCAAATAAATGGTTGGCCTCTAATCCGCTTGAGTACTTAAGCAGAGAATTGCAAATTTCAGAACAACGAAAGCAATGAAAAAAGTTTCTATGAAAAGATCATGGCTTCGAATATTCATTAAACATTTATCGAAGTTAATATTCGACACAGCGTAGAAACATTTCCTTTGAAAAGGCAAAGAACGAGCATGTCACACTTTGAACATAATATGCACACTGAGCCACCAACACGCAACCTGCTGGAGGTATTTGCGCGTATGCATTAGCAATAGCAACACCCAAAATATGAAGAGCAAACACGATGGCTATAGGGCCTGATTTCTACCACAATGACAAGGTGATATTTCTCGAAAACAACTTGATCAATAACGGTGATGTCCGTCTCTTCCGGGTATATAACACCCTCTACCACTCCGCTCAACAGAGAAAATAAACGTGCAATCATCGAATAAGACATGTTATCTCGCATTTCAGTCAGACAAACACACAACTAATAAAACTGCCGACGATATTAATTCCACAACTAGTGAATCAATCAAACTAACATTTTCTTTAACATCATTGTGGACTTGCCAATACACCACTGTGATAGATTTGAGGTGCGTGCTGCAGAGGATCTATGACCTCCTCGCCCCTCTCACCCCATCCCCACCCCTCAGCTTCAGCCGAAGTAAACATTCAAAGCACGCTGCTGATATGGAAGTTAAAAAGTCGCTGTACCGCAAACTCCAATACCCACATACGTATCGCCTAACAAATAAAGGTCTCAGAGGTTGAAAAAATTATTAGGGCAGAGACTTAGCAGTGACGTGTTTAACACAAAACGTACAAGTTCGCAGTAAATGTGGTGGATGGTGTTGGTTCCACAGTGGCTTCTGTGTCTTTGTTTACCGTTGTGACTGGGCTTGCCTTTTGCTGCAGGTTATACTCTTGCTTACAGCAGCGGGGATCTCTTTCCTGCTTTCGTTAAATGGAAATTTTGCCATTCGGCTAAAATGCCGAACTTAACTTGAACACGATCTCTATCGTCTCTGAGATGATACAGTACAACGCTATCTCTAAGAAGAATTTCAGCTCATTAATGATCAAATCAACAAATATGACAAACATTAAAAAGAAATTAGCAATGCTTCACGCAAGGAATACGCGTCGAATGCAACCGACGAAAAATAAGTTAAAGGTACTGATTGCCCGCGGAAAATCAGAAGATCGAGAAATGACAATGCAAAGACTCTCTGAAAATTCTGCACAAAAGGAAGTTGTGTGATGTCCATCTGAATGAAGGAAGCGCAAATTACTGTGACAGCGGAAACCGGCAGAACGGCCGAAACAAAAATCTACTGTGACAACAACGTGTTTATCTCATGCTCATTAGTGATACATGAGTCCTATACCCAGCATTCCACTCCCATATGTTGCATTGTGTTGCTCTTTTTGTGCGCTTTTTGTTCCGTTTGGTATATATAAGTAGTATAGTAAAGTGAGAGTTCTGACTCATTGTTCACTTTTTCATTGGTCTTTTTACGCTTTTTCAATCATAATCTGAGATCGCAAACAATGTTCTCTTCCTTCGAGAGGAAATGTTGTGGCGCCTTGGATCACTTAAAGAATGGAGGTAAATTTATGTCTGAAAAATTTTGTTATTAAAATATCGCAAAGATAACCAATGGAAAAAAATGAATCACGAGGCCCAAACTCTCCCTTGACTATACTACGCTGAGAGCTGACTATATATTTTTGTTCATATATGCAGTCGTCAAGGCTTTGCTGGTCCCCAATGATTTTACATTAAAATGAAGACCAGTGATAGCTGACAAATTATAATAGCTTTGCTTCAGCAACAAAATTATTAGCTTGTTTGTGCATTGTTTGCATAAACTGAGGGTCAGAGCTCCAGACGTCGGTGGTAGGCTTCAAGGTTAGAACTCTGGAATGCTATTTGTGGCATAATATATTTATTTCAGACAGAATGTCACCAATTCTTCAATTAGAGAATGACATATTACTTAAAAAGCATTGCGTGGAGAGAGACAGAATCCTGTCTATAATTAAAGCATGGCGTGGAGAGAGATAGAATCCTGTCTATAATTAGCCTAAATCAAACGACCAAGACATTATATGTAGATTGAGTGACAACATTCTTACGAAGAATCCCAAGAACAACATTCTGATCACAATCCATAGATGCCAGAAAGTACTTACCTCTCGCAGATTTATTTTATGAATGTGGCACGGTATGATCCAAAAAGACATTATTATAGACCACGTGAACGACAAGAAGTTAGATCACAGACTTGAGTATTTGAAAGTGGTATCACGGAAACAAAAAAATTTGCGAGGAGCAGTCGGAATACATAGGAAGACAGCGCGCACAGTCCAAGCAACCAGCATTGATTCTGGTGGACAAGAAATATCCACTTGCATACTTGGCGAAGAGAACGCACTAGGCACAAGCCGACGTTCTACCTTATATTGTCGATGTAGGAAAAGAAAAATCTTATTCGCCATTCCGCCACGGTTGGTGTGTGTTTTCTTTCGTAGACTCTGCATAAGGTTTTGTGTGGCTGTCTTCTGTATCACCATACATGTTGTATTTTTTTTTATTAGATCATGCTCAACTCAGCAAAAACATTTGGTGCTATCAAATCAGATACCTTGATTTATGGTGTCCATGTGCTTTCGTGTGCACACCGTCTTCCAAGATAAATCACTGGTCGTCGTAGCCAGATAGATCAGTTTTATTTAGTGTAAGACATGTAGCATTTAGCAGGTGGCAGTCAGATCTGAAAGAATTCATTCTGATATTGTTTTTCACCACAAGTGCAGCTAAATAATCAACGCGTATGATAATTTTCTTTCCACACGTTTTAAAATTCCTTCTGCCCATTTTCCCTCAAATTTCACGACACGCTAAATTCTGATTGGCTACAGTCCTAAGTCTAGACACACTGTATCAGATTATTATAGTAAGTTACGTAGTAAGTCTTGTCAAATAGATTTGGAATAAATGTTGTCATCCTACAATTACCTGCGTCAAATTGTTTCGAAAGCGCTGAGGAATACCAGCGGCATATTATCATCTGTCATCGTTCTTTCTGGTGCCAGAGGATAGTAGTTATGTGCGTCATATAGCTCAGCCTATGTCGTCATCGCTACGTAATATTAGTCCTGTAAAATTCTCTGCCGGCATCCAAGCAAAATCACGCACAGGAACCGTCTGCGATATAAACCAACCATAAATATCATTTATATATGCGGTATTTTTTGTCGTCTGCGTTTTGTCATGGGCAAGCAAATACTTGTTGTTGGATAAAGCATGCCTCTTCGTAAAGACGAAATTCCACCTTGTACTTTTTCAGTATAATTATACATGTCAATATCAGTAAGCCATTCGAGCTGAATACCTTTTACCTTGACCTCCGCGTCAGACGATTGGCAAGAAAAGTACCAGACAGGATTTAGCTATAATATATCCTGCAGAGATCACAAAGGTTTTTCAGTGATGTTTGTAAGCAACAACACGTCTGATTTCAAATACAGATAATGATACATTAGTTCCTTACCTACGTCTTCCTCTTCAGCCGGCTCATCTCTCCATCTCTTGCTTCATCAAAGAGTTCTGGCTTGGATACCACATCTCATAGTTTTTAATCTGCTAGTTTTTGAATCTTTTTAAGCTGCTGGGCTGAAATTTGTTCTTGTTTTTATTTTTCATTCTTGATGTTTTTGCTGCTTCGCTACATACTTTCTCATAACAGCAGCTTTATGTTTTTGGTTCTCCTACGGAGACAAATGAATTACACTACATGTTGTATAAATATTGGCTATCTAGCAAATTCAGTCTCATAGATAAAATTCGTTCACGCCAGGTTGCTACATTTCAGGCAGCTCTTCTGTGTCGCGATGAAATACCATGAAAGTATGTTTGTTTCCACCTATAGCCTCGTGATTGGACTCTTTAAATGTAGCTGAATCTATTCCATGACAATGATCGCTTGCAATCGAATAATATTGCGGTCGTCCAAGCCATACATAAAACAACGCAGCCCGTATTGCGCATAGTTTATTCTGACATTAAAAAAGAGTACGATAAGTATACTGAATTTGGTGACACTGAAACACATTCTTTGATTTTATTCATATTGCCTCTGTAAATTCGTATGTAATCGAATGCTATGACATAGTCGAATCACGATCTAGTTCTTCTATTGGAGTTATTTCCTCTGACCCGAATATTTAAAAAATGGCCGTCTTGCTTTGGTTATCACGCGCGATCTCATCGAGGTCGCTCATTATTTAACGTATAAATAATGACTTTGTCAAAGCTAAGTCCATTATTGAGCAGCAAATTAAAATGCAGGTTTTCTTTGCGCGATCAATTGGGCCTAATATCATAAAATATCAATTAGGAAACAGAACATTGTGCCGTGATTTTCTAATGTTATCTGAGTCAAAGTAAATTTTTGTAAGCAATCTATATATAATCACTGATACAGTTTTTGGTACTGTCATTGGCAACGGCAGCTCAAAAACTGAGTCGGTAATTGCTGATGCAGAGCGCAACATGGGCGTAATGTGATCAGGCGATTCTTTGACAGGGCCACACGTATCGGTACAGCTTTTCTTTTTTTTTTTAAAGTGGCCGAGCCTACAAATAACACGAATGCTGCCAACCACTAATACCTGGTCAAATCTGCTAGAGCAAAGGTGCTGATGGCTGAAGTGAATAACAGGTTTTCTCAAATGCTTGGACTTGCTGCTGGACAAACAATAACTTCAGTCATGGTTGACAATCGAATGCAGCCATGTTCAGTCTTAGGCCGATTATACCGTTTTGGTTCAATAGGGCTCCGCGTTCACAGAGGCTCCGCGTGTTAGTAATTTTTTTAAAATGTGTCTATGAGGAGAAAGTAATTTTACAGTAATGGATGAAAATTAAGTTCAATAACATATAAAACTGGTTTAAAATTTTTTTTTTCCAAATGCTGTGCTCACAGGGGCCTCGCGCTTAACTCCATGGGGCCCCGCCAAAATGATCAAAATCTCGCCTGCGTTTGCTAAGGCCGTTCCTAAATGCTGCTGTCTGCACCTATTAAGTTACCTCTGTCTAGCAGTATAATGATGGGATACCAACACGGGCAACAGAAAAATCAAAACTTGGTCGCGCATGCGGTTGATAGCAGGGCAACAAATTAAAAAGACCGCTCCAGTGGCCTAGTGGTAGACCATCCGCCTCGGATGCGGGTTCAAACCCCGGCCGAGTCATACAAAAGACTTTTAAAAATGTACTAACAGCTGCCTCGCTTGGTGCTCAGCATTAAGAGGTTAGTGTCAGGACTGGTCGGCCTGGTGTCAGGATAATGTGACTGGGTGGGACATCATGCTACATGTCTGCGGCATGATGCCCCATGTGCTAAACATCACTATAAACTATCACACTGCAGACATTGTAGTGATATAACTGAAAAATTGGTAAAGCTACGTTAAAATTCTAAATCACACACACACACACACACACACACACACACACACATTAAAAGATATGTTGGTGGTAAATATCTGGGTAATTGTTGTTGTGTCTAAAGGTCAAAGAGCCTATATATGTTTGTTGTCATTGTTGAAATATATAATGGGATTCCAATGCCCTCACGTTATAACACATAAATATATCGTGATAGGACAAAGAGTGGCAGCTACTTTCCTATTAAACTTCAACCTGCTAGCGGTTTTAGATGCGTTGACAATGACTTCGGGCAACATTTTCGATTACTGGTACTGGAATGACTCAATGGTTCTCATGGCAATGAACAACAATTAGATCACATGCCTAGCGAGTCCAACAAGCAATGCTGATACGTCTATAAACAGTATCCATACACAAAATTTGCTTCTGGCAGCGAAATATTAGTCAATAATCTGGTCGTGACCATCCGATACATTGGAATGAAGTCAGAGCCAATTAAAGGCAAATCACTGCTTTTACTTTCGGATAGCAAACATGGCGGATTTATGAGCTGAAGTCATGTGCACTGATTATTCAGTCCAATAATTAATTATTCAAGAGTCAGACAGATTTAGAATTTCGTATGGCGGAGTGCAACCCAGGGAGCATACGAAGCAGGGAACCAAACTAGTACGAAGTTAGCACAGCCAGTGTAGAAGTGAAATACTCCTCAATAAAACAATATGTTGATGACAAGCACGTAAAAAAATTACGAGGCTTTTGTCGAGTCTGTTATCAATTACCACAAACAGAAGCTGATTTCAGGTGGTAGCGTCGTCAGAACATTGAAGCAGTTACAAAATATTTTACACATTGCTCACAACGTTACTAGCTTAAAATGCAGGAAGTTAGTCGGCGACTTCGGGTGTTTGAAAAAAACTTTTCGATACAATTAAAATGTATTGTTGCGGTCAGCATATGGTGATTTCAAATTGCTGACCGATTGCAGCCAGGCGAATTCATCAACACCTGGCGTCAAGAAGCGTCAAACGATGCGACAAACTGGACCACTATTCGTGCTAGAGCAGAAAAAATACAATATGTTTTCTTTTCTTTGACACTGCACATCCCAGCACAAATTTCTTTACATTTTTTTCTTTCAGGCTGTTATGTGTTATGCAGTTCTGCACTACCACTGGACCCCGGACAAGGTCATTTTTAAAGACTCACGCTTGATGATATTTTGCAGACAACACACACACACACACAATTAGCTGCGATGTATGAAATTCACGATAAGACAGAATTGTATCGTTCACGTCTCAAAGCATGTTATTACAGCAGAAGCTCAACGAAAAGCTTAAATAGCTGCATCTAACTATCTCAGGATAATGTTTTATTCAGTTGCTAATATGAGAGCAAACTATCTCAGGACAATGTTTTATTCAGTTGCTAATATGAGAGCAAACTATCTTAGGACAATGTTTTATTCAGTTGCTAATATGAGAGCGAGCAAACTATCTCAGGACAATGTTTTACTCAGTTGCTAATATGAGAGCAAAAACTATCTCAGGACGAACTTGAAAGACAGTATAAGGCAAAAACGTTTGTAATGGCAAAAAGAGCCAGCTAGCTTCACTAGAAAGAGATGAGAGTGAGAAGTATAATAAATGAGCTAAGCAATGAAACATTTGAAACAATCACTGGCACCAAGACATTAAAACGACAAAAAAAAAAATATAAACAAAAATATATTAAAAAAAATAAACGCAACACAAGAAAATGTCCACAGTGTGGACCACAACTGCATGGATAAACGAAACAAGCTTACAAATCTAACAACTAAACCAACACTGAAAGAAAGAGTCAGCAGAGGAAAACTGAACAGAGAACTTGGTTTAGATTTTGGAGACGTAGAAACTGTGATGCAAGTGATGGTTGGCTGATAAAGAAAATGAAGGACCAGACTCTCTTGATGGCGATAAAATCCCGCATTTTGAGCTAAAGCAAGATGAGATTTCAGAATCCGTAAAAGCGGAAGCTTGTTCTCACATCATGAAATACGAAGGCTATGGTGAATACGATACACTGTGTTTTGACTGGAGCTCTTGAGCACATTTTAAAATTAACACTAGATGACATATTAGTCTTTTCAGTATTTGACAGCAAAATACAAAAAAAAAATACCAAGTAGAAGCTTTGCAGGTGCAAAATAACCTGGTACTAAAATATATAGCCTCATCTACTACCATGTATTTGACCGCTCCGATGACTTTGTGGTGGGAGCGTCCGCCTCGGATGCGGGAGGTCGTGGGTTCGATCCCCAGCCACGTCATATCAAAGACTTCTAAAAATGGTACGAACAGCTGCCTCGCTTGGCACTCAGCATTAAGAGGTTAGTGTTAGGACTGGTCGGCCTGTTGTCAGGATAATATGACTGGGTGGGACCTATTTTTACATGTCTGTGATATGGTGTCTCAGTGCTAGACATCACTATAAACTGCTACACTTTAGACATCGTAGCAATATCAATTAAAAAGTGTTAAAGCTATGTTAAAAATCCAAATCGCACACACTACCATATATTTGCTATGAAAACACTCGAAAAAACAAAAATGCGTCCCAAAACATCGTTTTTCAAGCTCATAATAAACAACATTTCAGCCGAGTTTTTCACCTATTCTGCTGAACGCGATCAAAGTCTATTAATCACATTTAAATACAATCGCAAGCATAAATACTTGTTGCAGATTGCTATCGGTTTCATTAAAACAAAATTTTACGACCTCAAACAGCATGCTGAAGGATAGAAAGGCATTAACAAAAGCGCTACATCAAAGACTCTTTGGCTGCGCAAAAACATCAAATTCTGACAAAAAACTATTAGAAAACACAAGATATGCTGGAAGAAAAAGTGCAAGCTATTTATTCAATCTTAGGCAAGATAATCAAGAAACATTAAATCAGAACAATTCATGGAGTGTCTCTATGTAATGTTCCAAAGTACAATGCACGATTTTACGAAAAAAATAATCAGACGCTGATCTGATCCCGAGCTTTAACGTGGGGTAGAAATTCCAAACGACGAATAAACGATTGGTTAAAATTGTACATAATGAAATATATCATGGACTTCAACCACATTACCAGCAATATTCAAAAACAACAATGCGAAAACTTATTGCATGTTACAGATACTAATACAAACGAGGAATTGCATGTTACAGATACTAATACAAACGAGGATACTTCTTCAGGAAATCTTACCGAATTTAGAAGCACTTGCCTTTTTTGTTGACATTAATTCTGCTGACAGCCAGCTTCCCTAATATTTGTGCTTTTCAAAATCCGTTGTTACTTATTATCTCTGGCGTCGGAATCGCAGCGCAGATTCTATAATGAAAGCCGAACATGGAATTCAAAACAAAGATTGCTACGTACAAGTACACCTACGACACGTGTCACGTGTACAAAAATTCTAACGCAAATTAGGATTGCTTGCGATGCGCAGCATGTTGGGTCTCGTTAAAGTATTCCGAATCGTGGAAAACATTTTGGTCGAACTAAGCCCACTATTCGCAAATACTAGACAAAGCATATGCAAAATAATATCAGCAGCATAGCTTTCAAAATAAAAGCTTTGGCGCTGAAACTGATGGTAGCTATTAAATTAAAGTGGACTTCAGAGAGAAATAAAAACTACAGTGCACTTATAACGAAACAAAATGCTGCTTCTGAAATAACATTTGGTGCCGTCTACTCTGGTCTTGACAAAATAGGTTTAAACATTTCTTACCACGAAGCTTCTGGTATTCCTCTCCAAGTATGTATCTGGTATTTTCTGGTTCTATGGCGATCTCTGCCTAAGAATTAAAGTGGTCGAGATGTTCTTTAGATGCCTGCCACTATTTAACGATCTAATATACTGACCACACAGCTGTTCTATATTCTAGTCTATGGGCAATTTTACATTAACGTTGTGTGATGCCATCATTCTGCTTGAGTTAAAGTCATTCATTATATTACTGTTGGTTTTTCTTTCTCTAATTCAGATACAATTTGACGCAATTTTTATATGGCGCTCTTGATTGTTTTCTCATAACCTGGCACGCTAGCAATATAATTGTATATAAACCTGAATACTTACCACGAAAACACATCAGGTTTTATGCCTTCAAGATATTTCTTAGTAACGTCATCTATCGCAGTTGCAGAACAGTCTGGTTGTTCTTGGACGCTTGTAATAACGTAGTCGTATTCCTTATGCAAATCCATCTTCAGAAACGATACCAACTCGACTTCAGAAGATTCGCCTATGTTAACAAAATCATCGTAGCCGCCAAAGAATCATCAGATAACAATTGCAATCGGATCCATCTCGTATAGGCTACGGTCTTTCGGTGAAATCGTGTATCTTACCCCGAATAAAATCCAAATTGACCTAATGAGCACTTGCGAAAAACAGTGTCAACAAGCAGACCGTATGGTGCTGTGACTGAGACTTCTAATGCCAATATCAACTGCAGCAGGTGTAATCAGGCAACTAGTTGACGTGTCTGAGAAAGGGTATCTTCAATTCCAGAGCAAACTTTCACTGCCCTCTCCTACGTCGCCGTCCGGGCTGTATCTAAAGCCGTCAAAAATTTCTGATGCAGATATTATTACCAATAACGTTTTCGTCTGTACTGATCTTAGTATGATTTCTTATCACTACACACGTCCGGTTAGATAGTAGATAACTAAGTGTTGGAAAATAGTTAACTAAGTGTTGGAAAGTAGTTAACTAAGTGTTGGAAAGTAAATAACTAAGTGCTGGAAAGTAGTTAACTAAGTGCTGCAAAGTAGTTAACTAAGTGTTGGAAAGTAGATAACTAAGTCTTGCATAGAAGACAAGTTACTTATCATTAATTGTAATGGAGATCATTGGGAGGCAAAGGATTAGGGACGCTATTTTGTCTCGATAAGGGAATTTAATTCTATATTTGTATACCCTTCTTTAACATTCTGCCTTATGCGATAAGTAAATGAATGAATGCTGGTCATTCCAAAGGGCATTTTTAAAACAAATGGGGACTGTTCAAAAACAAAACTAATAAACTAACTAGGAATTACCCTTGTTCTCCTGCTAATTTCTCCTTGTCCTGAAATATAATGCCTCTTCTTTTACGTTAATCGTAAAATTATATGAATTACAATACCAGAAAAGGACATAGTGTTGTTTTTTTTTTAAGTAGGGTGGGAGAGGGTTGGGATATCATAGGAGAGCTAGATGTTTTAACTTTATTTATAATGTGAATCGTAGACTGTAATGCTATTTGTTAACGAAGAATAACTGCAGATGGCGTTCTATACTATTTATTAAATACAAGACATCATTACAGCTTGGAAGGGGAGTAAAGGCTGCCCTGAGAGTATATTTCCCATGGAACTTAAACCCTCGTGAATGTATAACATAAACCACCTGTTGGTGTGTATCAGTTCTAGTCCAGTGTGGAATATCTGATTACTTTTACTGTCAATTGATATTTCCAAGCTAATTAGATTAAGGCTTACACTACGCAGGGGGCTATGGAAGTTCATTTTATTTATAAGGGATTTCAATGCACTAGATAACTGAATGTTGGTCATTCCTAAAGCATGCTAAATAAAATGAGTTTTATCATTACATTTACTATTATAGGACTAAATCCCACCATGATAAACCGATATTAATTTCACTTAAAGGGCAGACAAATATATCCAACATGCCACAATGTTACAAGTTCCTCTTCTGAAACCCATTATATAAAATATTCATTTGAGTTAAAGGGCAGCCAAAGTTACATTTTCGCCTCCAGCATGTTACATTGTTACAGCCAAACAGACTCATCATGTGCGAAATCATACGTATCAATTTTTTTTAAATTTTTTTTTATATCACCCCACCAATAAACCATAAAAATGGCGGCAATGTATTAAATTCTCGTCTGGCTCTATACATTTTTTTAAAAGCGTGTTTAACATGGTAAGTCCAAGATGAAGTGCCCAACTATACTACTGATCGCATAAACAGTTGTAAAATGAAATTACTCACCCGCAGTAATACAAACGACGTTGTAAACACAGCCCGGCCCTAGGGCAAGGCGAACGAGGCAACAGCCTTGGGCCCCGCGCTTTCAGAAAATCAACTCCGAAATGCAATTTTTTTGCTTGGGGCATCGTGCTCAGAGCTTGCTACCTTGGGCCGCGCACATCCTAGGGCCGGGCCTGTGTAAAGATGACATTACTCACCCGCAGTGGCACAAATATATCTGAACTCTTACCGGCAGGGTAACGACCTCCTGACCCGGTCATTTGGGTATTACCGTAATGGCAAAAAATGCATTAACGATACGGCGTACCAGACCATATATGCTGTTTGATTTGCAACACATCTCACCCATTTGGTATGACAGTGACAGATGAAGGAATAGGGCCTTTGGTGTTAACAAGTACACAAAGGGTCTGTGGAACGGAACCACTAGCAGAAGCGCGGAAGGGGATGAACATCATCCCCACCCTCACCCCAGCCCCTGCGTTTTAAGTGACTCTGAATCTTATTTACCATTTAGCTGTACAGAACGTTTACTTTACGAAACGTTCCAGTCTCTTCGCACTCACTTTTAAGGGGATGGGGTGGGCGACCACCCTTCTCAACCCCAGTCCGCCCTGGTTAAAACATTGGTACATGTGCACGCGTGTACTTTTTAATGGGGTTGTTTCAAATTGGGTTTAAAACGTTTTGGACTTACTCGGTTTGCTAAAATTTATAAACTAACCAAAAATAAATGTGTTGGTGTAGTGGCACCCTATTCAATAATTGATATTCAAACATATTAATAATTGCCATCATGTAATTTAGGTACTCATGTCATGTGTTATGCATAATTTCTGATGTGCCAGTTTGAAACCGAATTATGCAGCACAATCTCTCTCTCTCTCTCTCTCGCGTGAGTGGGTGTCTGTTTTATGCTATAAAAGGCCCACATACACACTATTCATGATCAAAATATATATTTAAACCATCATACCATCAGTACATGTATATTCACTACGGTCCGTACGACGATGAAACACCTGGTCTTGATACAGAACGTTCACGTGACCCTATGCAAAACATTTCCATGACATCACGGATTACTGTGGATGTTGTTCGCTCAACCACAAGGGTTTGTTACAAAGAAAATTAGGAGTGTCCGTCAATGAATCACGGTATTGTTACAGGTTACCCCCCCCCCCATCTATTGATTCATTGACGGATACTCCTTATAATACCATTGTTACAGGTTAGACGACGCCCCCCCCCCCCCCCATCACTTATTCGTTGACGGATGATCCTAATTTTCTTTGTAACGAAGCCTTGTGGTTCAACAGAACTGGAATAAATTATAAAGGCTTGAATCTTTGCTTTCTTATTTATATTGTTATTTATGCTGTTAATGTATACAATTTTTGTTATTAATAAGCATTAATACAAACACTTGAGATTTGCTAAATTTGTTTATTTATTACTATTTTATTTAAATATCTGTTGTTGTTTTGTTTTTTTCTGGCACAACGTATTTCCGGATTTGCAATCTCTGTCCCACTAGCATCCGTGTCCATAACGTGATCTTGGGATGGGCATTATGTTAGACTCAATAAAAGATAAATTGGAACAACTAGTCACAAGACAAAATTGGAACAAGTCAAACGGTGTTTTTTGTTGTAAGAACTGAAAACAAGAATAATGTCAGACGAAAAAGCAGGTGAGATATAACGACCCTTTCTTTTAAGTCATCGAGACGGTGATTGATTTCATTCGCATGAATGTTTTTCTTCATTTTTCTATTGCAGAGGCATAGATTCATCGCTGTATTCAGTCTTTTAGACAAAGAACTTGAGCGAGCCGTTCTCCGCCCATTTGATTATTTTCTGACATCTGTCCCTGTGGTCTCTGCTCCACAGCCAGTAGGCTAAGCTGAATGTCTGAAAGTAATAAATGTCGGAGAGAATCTTTGTTTGTCATTTGCTTGTTGTTGAAACAGAAACAGTGCCAAAAATAAGAAATGATAAAAGCTCTTGAACGTCTTTAAACTTATCCCATTAAAGCGTACATATTTGGTTTTCCAGTCTGGAATCACATGTGCTCAGATTAGTAATTAGTCTTAATTGCAGACTAAAGTTAGGCAGGAAAGGAACGACACCCTGCTGTAGGCCTGAAGTTGACTTCAGTTTACTCAGTACAGTACCCAGTAGTAACATTAATGGCGGCTACTTGCTGGCTTTCAGTTTTCTATTTATACATGAATAATGGACACATTTATTTTAGTCTTACTCAAACGCGATTGATTCGGAACATATAATGATAGAAAAGTGAAACTAATACAGGGCTTGTTTAGGGTGTAGAGTGTAAGTACTCATCCCAGAAACAAGTGAGTTGTAAACATACTCGCCTTAGACCAACAAGTTATTTTATGTTTTGTTTTCTTTCTGACATGATTGGTGACAGTCTGACATTAGTATAGGAAAAAATCACAGAACACGTTTGTCTAATACCCACTCCATTCATCACTTCTGTCAACAAAGTACACTTCTCTTATCTGTTTTGCTCTTATGAAAAACGACAGGTACTTGTTTGGAGTTAAGACAACAAATATGAAACCCTTCTAATACCTTGGATAAATAAGAGGCGTTTGTAACTCAAGAAAGTCCATTTCTACATCGAGCCTTTTTTCTTCTTCATACATTGTAATCTTTCTGTAATATTTCTCATGCCATTTTCACATGTAGAAATTGTTCTTTTGCATGAGCTATCACACATCTTTAATAAATTAGACATGTGATAAGATAGCAGATAGAAAATGTCAAATTTAATGATTTATTTTCTGGCCTAACTGTAACATTCACCTAAGATCTCCATATATTACCACCTAATGTCGAAAACTATATTTCTGTCATTGTAAAAACTCATCAAGTGCTAAGATGCTTTTAATAACATTGATAATAAGGCATAAATGTTTATACATGTAAACAGCAAAGTCAAGTTTACTGCCTGTAAACATTAGCAATATCAGTAGGTGTGCAAATGAATATGCTTGTGGGTGTCATTGATGCAGGAATTGCCTGTTCTAAGTAAATTATATATTTTCACATCTCTGCTTATGAAGATTGTTTAGCAGCATTTTGCTGTTAATTTTCCTAAAGTGTGCGTGGGCGATTTTCATGTTCACTGAGGCATAGGTACAAAAATTGCAACGACTGTATTACAGTGCACACTAGTTTGATTTACTGATCATACTGATAGTGTGCTTTTAACAAAATGCTTGTAATGATGTCTTGTTGTTTATATATTTCATGTAATTATTTTTCCCATGCAGGGGAAAAAGTGATAGGGTCAGCCAATAGAAACAAGGCCGGTCGGCAGAACAGAAAGACTTTTGTTTCTTGTCTAGCCTAATCCAACATTTATAAAGTGTTCAGTTGTTATATTATTTTGTATTACATTGTAGTAATACAAAATATAACCACCCACTATCTTTAATATTCTTAATGCTTCAAACTTAGCACATTTATTTTCTCTCTTTACTATCATTAAATATAAAACTGTTTCACCTGTGATAAGTTCCAAGTGTCTGTAGAGTAAAGTGTCAGGTTTGTAATCCAGAGATTGTGGGTTTAATGCATGCCCTGCCTGGTGTGTCTTTCGGAAAGGCACTTGGCTCCCATTTTCTTGATATGATGAAGTCTAGCCAATAATGTGTTAAAAGTGTCATTAACACTAACAATTTCCCCCCCCCCAAAAAAAAAAAACTATAGTAATTTGGGTATGGCTTATCCTTAGCAAATCGCAAGTTAGTCTAATTTTCTAAGCGTGATGTGGGGAAAATGGTAACAAAATTCTTTTTTAATTTTATATCTATAACATAATAGGGCTGATTGCATTTGTTATTTGTCCAGGCTAAAAAATGTAGTCCACTACAGGGTTTCCTAATGCTACAGGTAAGTTTATCGCAGTTTCATATTTTGCGCAGGATTAGATTTTAATGAAAACGGATTTCCCAGGTTTTCCTCACTGGTTATACTGCCTATTTAAAAACAACCTTGTACATCTTAGATATTGTTAAAAGAACTTTCAATTACTTTTATTTTGGTATATGATGCGTCTAGTTTGGATTATAGAGTACATTACCGGTAGATAGTTTGGCCTTACTTCAGATGTGCACCTATCAAAGCACTGTTAGCTCTGCTTGGTCATTTTCACTTTCTGGACATCAGATATAAATTGTAAAATTAAGAGCTGATAATTTTTTTTACTTTTTGTACATATTGTAATTCATTCGGTGCACTTCCAGAAGCCAGTATTGACTAGTCTGGCAAAGCCTGTTTCCATATTTTAATAACTGCTAATGATTGTATACTTTAGACTAATTCAGGCCGATTTTTAAAGCACATGGATGCAGCCATTTTTGTTAGCTGCATGATTAGATCATGTACCATTTCCACAAGCACAATATCTAAAGCAATTTTAGCCGCAGTACATGAAAGTAACAGAAGTGTGCCAATATTCTCTCCATTATGCATGTTGCAAATGCTAACAGCTTCACCTTATGCCTGTCACTCTCTCGTAGGTACATAAAATCTATAGAGTGTTCCCTATAGCACTCTTCCAATATTAGAGAAGGCCATGTAGATTTTTTCACATTTATAAATGTTCATGACTTTCCATAATGGGGTCAAAGAAGAAAATGTAAATTTATTTATATTTTTCATTTTTGCTTTGTGTAATCCTCGTACAGAATTTTCCTCTGAAACTTCCTGTTTGCAAGAGATGAATCCAGTTACCAAGCCAACCCTTTTATTTCATTAGAGCTTGAAAAGTTAAATCTGTTGGTGTTAACATCAATGAAAATAGTGTGCCACTTTCTTTTGCAGGTATGCTGTCTGGGCAGGATCAATCTGGACCACCACCCTATCACCAAGCTGTAGTGGGTTATGGCTATGAACAGGGTAGTGCTGGTCCTCCCCAGTCATTTCAGAATCCATCCCAGCAGGTGGGCCAGTATCCACTGCCACAGGGTGGGTATTATCCACCTCCACAAGCTGGACAGGGTCCACAGCAGGGCTACTATTCACAGCATGTACAGACCTTAGTGGTAAGTCTTGTGTGATCTTCAGTCAATCCTGGTTATTTCAAGTGTTCTTGAAATTGGCACATCAAGAAGTCCAAATAGACAGCCAGATTTTGTTTTCGTTAGCTGAAACATGAAGGCATCAAAATCTGGTTGAGCTGTGTGTGTGTTCTCGATTTTTTACGTACCTTTGACAATTTGAATCATATCATTACGATGTCTGCAGTGTCAGTTTATAGTGATGTCTAGCACTGGGGCATCATGCAAAAGACATGTAGCATGATGTCCCACCCAGTCACATTATTCTGACACCGGTCCAACCAGTCCTAAGACTAACTTCGTAATGCTGAGTGACAAGCATTTTTATAAGTCTTTAGTATGAATGCCAGTGAATGAACCAGCGACCTCCAGCATCTAAATCAGACACTGTAACCACTTAGGCCACCAGAGCGGCCTGATGAAGCTGTAATCCCATAATAGATTACTGGCATTGGCTCGATCTGATTGAAATTACAGCTTATCTTTTTTTGTATGCTGATTTTCAGTTACCACTCTGGAAGCCATGGGTTTAATTCAGTTTGACTAAACTTGGAATGTATGTTTATATCATCATTATTGGAGGAATTTGAATATGATTGAGATCTATACATATTAAATGAGGCAATCTTTCATCTGATTGGCTGGGCTTGTTACAGCAATGGAAGTATTATTTCTGTTCAGATTTGCTAAAACTTTAAAACTGATTTAATATATATTTATTTTAATTTAATTTTTTTGCTTGTCAGTTTTACATTTTTCTTACATGCTATTGTGATGTAAATTTATTCACTGGAGATGATATTTTTCCAGAAAATTGGTTCACCTGAATCATTCTTTTCATAAACACCAGGTGTTGGCCTGGAAGCTGACCTTGATTCAGAATTAGTAAACAAAGTTCTATCTTTGTTTTAAAATGATTGGTTGTTGTAGAGGTTATGATGGGGCTTTGGGTTTAAGATGTAAACAATTCTTTTTATATTTTTTTATTTCTTAGAGAAAATGATTGGTTTTCATCAGGGTCATTTTTGGTGTACGTGCCATAAACATGATCACGTGACCCCCTCCCTTTGATTTCGCAATTCTGGTTTTTCCATTACTACACATTTGTTAGTTAGAGGTGTATCGAGAGAGATTTCTCAGTTTTGGGCTTTTCACACTGATGTCAAGTTAATTTGTTGTAGCCAGATTTGAGTTATAATTTTCTTCAGATCATTTGGATTTCAAAGGAATTAATTCTTTTTTCTCTGGATATATTTTGAGGAGTGCTCACACAGAAATTTTGGAAAGACATTGCTTACAAATTTAATTTGGATTTCCAACACCGGATTGCCATTATTTGTATTTCTGCAAGGAACTGTAGATAAGCACAGTACTGACTACAGCATACGTCACCGTCATTCATCTTGGATTTTCCATCATGATTCGAACTTCAGATTATTAGAATATTTCTTACTAGGACTTTTGCAAAATGATTCGTGGATTATTCTTAGATTATATTTGGATTGGATTCTTGAAACTGTAAGTTCTCTTTTTTTCATTTTTACAGAATTTTTCCAGGAAAAATATTATTTGTTACATTTTTGAAAGCTTGTTGTTTTCACTCTTTCTGTGTTACTGTTTATTCGAGCCTAAATATGTAACACTTGTCAAGCTGAGATGTTTTGGTTGCAATATATGTCTTGTAAAAGAAATAAGCAAGTGTTTGGAAAGAAAGATTAAGAACTTAGCAGACTTTGTCAAAGGTTTTATTTTATTTTATTTTTATTAATATATTTAGCTCTATATCTATTTTTTTGTCTTCTGCCTTGTCTACAGTATTTTTAAAAAAAAAAGAAATAAACCTTGTATGCATAGTTTTTCTGAACCTATTCTGATTCTTGATTATAATCCATTAAAATTGTTTTAAATATCTTGGATGTTACCCTTAGTCTTTCAAGTGAATTTGCCATATATTGACTCATGCAAAGCAGATAGTGTATGATTTTATAACATATTTAAATGGCAGGTTATCCATCAGTGTTAAATAACAATGCTAGAAAGTACTGGCAACATTTATGAGGGTCGGTGTGTCACAAAGGTCCAATTATGAATGTGATGTATGCTACTATGCTAGGATCCTATGGGTATTCACTTACTGTATAATTATACTCTCTTATAAGAGGAGTCCATCTGCAAACTGCACAGACCCAGATCTCCTGTCACATAGTGCAATTGTAGATCTGGGCATGTGCACTGTGTTAGGAGTAATCAGTAGAATGGACAGTATAGAATCTGATCTGCAGGTGCATTAAGACATATTAGTCTATTGTCAGAGCTTAGTGATAATTTTCTTCAAAAGTTTAATTACATGCACATATGGTTTGACACCTTTGACAAGCTTCACATCGTGCAGATTTAATCCATCATATTATAAATCATTGCACAATGTCTTGAAAATTTGTTTTGTATATCATATTTAGAAAAATAGTACCAATCTTTTGGGACTTTTTTTGTTTATTGATCATAAATGAGCTGTCATGTTAATCATCTGACATAAATCAGCTGTTTTTCTGTGTCATGTACATATATACTTTTATTTTCTGGTGACAACTTGTCATAATTTCTTATTGATAAAGAAATGTGAATGGCATTGCCAAAAAGAGATTTGTGGAACAAATCATGGAATAGCAGGGTTCAAGCTAGACTATAATTTTAATTAGACTTCTCATTGTGGACAGTATAGAGAGAAGTATGAGCTGCGAGCAATGGGAGCAAAGCAAGAAATAAACATATATATAAGTCTCAATAATAATTTATTTGCTAAATGAATAAGGAAATTTATAGATTAAATGTAAAAAGGGAATGGAATATGGTCATTTGTTTCTTCTGCAGTGACAAATTTATTGATCTGAACTGGAATAAAGCTAATTAAATAAATTAATATAGAAAAAAGTATAATCTCATTCTTGTTTCCTTCTAGCTGCACAAAATTCAAGAATGGAAAAATT
The DNA here is from genome assembly GCA_028554795.2 of Sinohyriopsis cumingii. Taxonomy (NCBI): domain Eukaryota; kingdom Metazoa; phylum Mollusca; class Bivalvia; order Unionida; family Unionidae; genus Sinohyriopsis; species Sinohyriopsis cumingii. Next base: position 23,485,761 of record CM068834.1, read on the forward strand.
AAGCCAGGGATCGTCCTGGGCTTCGCCAATGTCGCAAATTGCGATTTTTTTTCCTTATTGGCGACAAAAATATCCCATCTGGCGATTTTTTTGGCGACATACTTTTTGGTTATTTAATTTGTACATACAATCAATGATTTGGACTGGATAAATTAAAAGGCAGAACGAAAGGAAGCCACAAACTTGACTAAGCAATGCATTGGAATCAATCTGTTACACAAACGATCCTTTGTTCTTATTGACAACCCCATCTTTACAGTGCATTGTTACATCATAATCTGCTTATGCTGACATCTGGGCTGAGTACTGTATGCTGCGATACAGTCAATCATGCTACCGCACTATACCTACAACTGACCGACTTCTGAAGACCCGAATAGAACAGATACAATTAATTGTATGGCTAATCCTTCTGGGTTTTTTTTTATACATATACCAATACAATAGTTTTGCTGAACCTTCATAGAAAACTGATAAGCTTTGAAGTACCGACTACTGTGTATAAATACAAAGCAAATGGAAAAAATCTAAATCACAATTACATCTGTCGCCAGTGCGGCATTTTGCTCATTGATCTTTTCCTTTTGCCATCAGTCCTGATTTACGGCTGCAGAGACTTAAACTCTGCAACAAGAAATAGCAAAAAAGAACAGTTTTGCATAATTAATAATAATTATTTATTTCTCAAAATACAGGAGTGAAAGAATCCCTAAATTGGGTGTGAATTTATGCTTATATATACGGTCCAATATTGCCAGGTGTAGACTCATGTAAGTTTCATTCGTGGGAATGGAGATCCTATTTTTCTTGTCGAGAAAATTTATACAGCATTCAGTGATCATTCTTGGGATTTAGGAAGCAATTCGCTACAAGCTTTATGAAGCTAGCCATGGGGGTGGGGGGCTGCTGAGAGACTACTGGTGTCACCTGTCAGCACTGAGGACTGTGAACGTGGATTCAGTAAGATGAACCTCATAAAAACTGACATCAGAAATAAGCTCTGCATCTCATCTCTCGAGAATTTAATGAGAATCAGCATGTACAGATGTGAAAAATTAGACGTTGAAACTGCATTCAACAAGTGGACAGCCCTAAAATCGCGACGGATCTTCATGTAACACTTTGTAACATTTTGTTACTGCTTGTTGTAATTAAAGTATTAACTAATCCATCTTTTGTAATTTTCATTGCCTGTTACATTAATAGACTAAATTAACACTTGGAAAAATGTACACTACTTTTTTTGGCGACACTTTTTGAAAATTGGCGACAAAATATTGAGGTTGGCGATTTTTTTGGCGACAGCTTTTTAAAAGCCAGGACCATCCCTGTAAGCCATTGAGTATTGTTATGTTTGTATCATCACAAATGCTCAAAAGAATGGGAAAATAAAGCCATTGAGTATTGTTACATTTGTATCATCACAAATGCTCAAAATTGGCATGGTTATCAACTGCCTCACTTTTTCATTCTTTTATTAAAAAATTAAAATATTTCAAATAGAATAAGTACTTAAATTCTGATGACATATATATTGATGACAATAATACACACATAATGTTCGATAGTGGAAAAGTGTATTGTTATTGGGGCTCTTGGTTCTAGGGCTGGAACTGCAACTTTTTCAGGTATGAGGTCCCAGACTGCAGCTTTTAAAACACTGATGTTATGCAGTAGCACATGGCTACATAGAATTTTCCATGCTGAATACATTTTTGCCCCATTCGGATCGGTGCGGTTAGAAGTAGAAATAAATGGGCTTATTAAATGTTAAATACTCCACATCAGATGATAAATACGCCACATTAATGACCTTTCATTGTATCTTATGACTAGTTACTCTCAACAAATGAACAGTATATTGTATATGAGAAGGAGTAGGTAATAGAAGAGTGTACTACATGTATTTCATATCAGGCCTCAGCTGTAGCGGCTGATCAAGGTAAACATTGATGCATGAACAATTCTTGTAATAGTGGTCATTCAGACTGCCACTCCAAGCTTACTCAAAGGCTTCTTCTCAGTATAGTCTGACTTATAGGGGTGGAAATTCACAATAACCTTTTAAGAAGACTTTCTGAACACATTTTTGAATAAAACTATCACCTCTTATAGTACCTCTACATATTTGAATACAACTGTCACCTCTTATAGTACCTCTACATATTTGAATAACACTATCACCTCTTATAGTACCTCTGCATATTTGAATACAACTGTCACCTCTTATAGTACCCCTACATATTTGAATAAAACTATCACCTCTTATAGTACCTCTACATATTTGAATACAACTGTCACCTCTTATAGTACCTCTACATATTTGAATAACACTATCACCTCTTATAGTACCTCTGCATATTTGAATACAACTGTCACCTCTTATAGTACCTCTACATATTTGAATACAACTGTCACCTCTTATAGTACCCCTACATATTTGAATAAAACTATCACCTCTTATAGTACCTCTACATATTTAAATACAACTATCACTTCTTATAGTACCTCTACATATTTGAATACAACTGTCACCTCTCATAGTACCTCTACATATTTGAATACAACTATCACCTCTTATAGTACCTCTGCATATTTGAATACAACTATCACCTCTTACAGTACCTCTACATATTTGAATACAACTATCACCTCTTATAGTACCTCTACATATTTGAATACAACTCACCTCTTATAGTACCTCTACATATTTGAATACAACTATCACCTCTTATAGTACCTCTACATATTTAAATACAACTATCACTTCTTATAGTACCTCTACATATTTGAATACAACTTTCACCTCTTATAGTATCTCTACATATTTAGGGGCCCCGAGTGGCCGAGTGGTCTAAAGCGCTCTCTGTTACGGATCACTACCATCTCACCTCTGTCTGCGTGGTTCGAGTCTCGGATTCGGTCAATGTGGGTATGTGAGAAAGCTTGCCAGTAGCTTCTCGTGGGTCGGTGGTTCTTTCCGAGTTTTTTCGGGGTTCTTCCTCAACCATTAATACTGGCTGCCATGTATAGCCTATCGTGTGCTGAAAAATGGCGTTAAACCCTACAACAACAACAACAACCTCTACATATTTTAATAAAACTATCACCACTTATAGTACCTCTACATATTTGAATACAACTATCACCTCTTATAGTACCTCTACTTTAATATAATAGAATGGAATGTTCATTTTTTATTGTGATACATCTTTTATGCCCCGTCTCAGATGTCAACATTTCATTGTTCAAGATCACTAAGGTTTGAATTTTTTTCTTTCTCATAAATTTTTACAGTAGCTGCTGGAGACTTCTAAAAGATCCATAGAGGCAACCTATGGAATTCTTGATTACATTCTGGTTTTTATTTAAACAGGTAAAGAATGCATCATTTAAGATTAATAATTTTATACTTCTCTAGGTTGCTGCACCCCAGCAACAGACCATGATACATCAGCCAGCTCCACAAGACTACATGAACCGTGCCATCTTTGCCACCCTATGCTGCTTCTGGCCAACGGGGATATGTGCCATTATGAAGGCCAGCGATGTACGTAAAACTGTCACCATAATGTGGTGTAAATTTTAGATGCTTGTTCAGTTACCTTTTTCATCATATATCTTTTGTGTCAAATTTATATTTTTGAAGGTCAGTGCAAACAAACCTGAAATTGAAAGTGTTAATAATGATAAAATGATCCCAACTCTGTTTGTTGAATAGTGTTTAGGTGTCTCAGTGATAAAAAAAAGTTACTTTAAAACAGAACAACTCCATGCTAGACACTGATTGAAATAAAAATAGTATACAGTATAACCTGCCTTGAAAGACCACCCCTTGTGCCAAATAATAATGGTCTCTCAAGACATGTGGTCTGTCATGACAGGTCACATCATTATATCATCAATAAATCCATGCATCAAGAAGGTTGTCCCAGGACAGGTGGTCTCTCATATCAGTGGTCTTTCAAGACAGGTTTTACTGTAAAATGTGCTGGTTCTCACAGTTAACTTTAAGTCCCTCATATCCTTTTTCTCTAATGAAAATGATATTTTATATCCCTTTTATTATTCAAAATTTTCATTTGTGTGATTGGGAGACAAGATCTGCTTCTCTTCATTCATCTCTATTAATGCATAGGTGAACTTCCAGGCTTTTTAGTAATTAAATGGTTCTGATTTAAAAAGTCAGAGAGAATTTTTGTTGTTTAGATTTTTTTAACATAGCTTTAAAAATTTTCCAGTCATATCACTGGGGCCCCGAGTGGCCGAGTGGTCTAAAGCGTTCGCCGTTACGGATCACTGCCATCTCACCTCTGTCTGCGCCGGTTCGAGTCTCAGATTCAGCCAATGTAGATATGTGAGAAAGCATGCCAGTAGCTTCTCGTGGGTCGGTGGTTCTTTCCGGGGTTTTCCCGGGTTCTTCCTCCACCATTAATACTGGCCGCCATATATGGCCTATCGTGTGCTGAAAAATGGCGTTAAACCCCACAACAACCAACAACCAACCAGTCATATCACTACGATGTCTGCAGTTTGGCAGTTTAAAGTGATGTCTAGCACTGGGGCAGACATGTTGCATGATGTCCCACCCAGTCACAGTATCCTGACATCAAGTCAACCAGTCCTATAACACTAACCTCTTAATGCTGAGCACCTAGTGAGGCAGCTGTTAGTACCATTTTTTGAAGTCTTTGGTATGACTCGGGTGGGGTTCAAACCCAATACCTCCTGCATCCGAGGGGCATGCTCTAACCACTAGGCCACCAGAGCAGTCGAGAGAATTATAATGTGACCACTTTATAATGCTCTAATGTGGTACAGGATAAACCATTAGCTTTTCGACTTGTCTTTGGCCAATATATTGAAAACTATTAGCCTTTTTGACTTATTCTTCTTGCAGTAGGTTGGTTGGGTAGCATGACAATATTTATGTATCCAGCAGTAACCATGTTTATTTTTTATCTCACTAGGTCAGAGTCCAAGTTACGTTATTGTATAACCTTGAAAACATTATACATCATCTGTCTGTCCATCCATCCATCAACACTTGTTTTTGAACACTCTGGAGGCATCAGTTATGAACAGATTTCAGTAAGATCTGGTGCCTGTGTTTGTTTCAAGACCTCAAATGATTTTGATGAGTGACATCCATGTATTCTAATGTGCTGACTATGTGTCTGATTGGTTGAACTTGCGTACATGTTGGTGATCTTATTTCTGATCCAATTTAATATGTAAGCTTATATTTATAAGGACTTGTGATAATTTGATAATGAGAGACATTCATGCATATTAACAAGTTGATTTTGTCTCTGAGTGACTTTACTTTGTATGTACTCTAGAGGCTATATTTTTGGTCAGATCTTGATTATATTTGGTATGTACCGTCTGTACTCGCTTATAAGGTGAGTCAGACTGTACAGATGCAGATCTGCCATTTCATAATGCACCAGCAGATCTGGGTCTGTGCAGGTTGTTGGGAGAAATCTGTAGAACAAACAATATAGACCCTGATCTACAGGCACATTGTGATATGGCAGATCAGGATCTTTTTTATTTGCAGTTTGACTCGACTTATAAGCGAGTAGAGATGGTAAACTTTTATCATTTTTATAGTCAGTGATGTGTATAGTCTGTGTGCCTGGAATAGTGTTTTCTATCATAGTTTTTCCACACATTATTGAATACTTTATCCTGTCTGTAGCTCATTAAACTTTGCTAACAATATCTAGTTAGTTTCACACAGAGTATTTAAAACTAATTAGGTACTTTTAGTTACATTGAATGGTGCTGACCTGAAAATTTACTGGGTTTGACCTATAGATAGAATAATATATACCATGCTATGTGGAATGAACCATGGTTTCTGGCATAATACCAGGTTTGTTGACTTGGTGTGCATGTGTGTATTTGTCTCTCTCAAAATGTTTTATATGATACGTTCTCAAAGTTGGAGAGACCTTCAGTTGCATATGATTGGCTGAGCTTGTGAACATGTTGGAGGTAAGATTGTGAGGAGATTTGGTATGTAATTATATATCTAGACCATTTCAGCTGAGTTGTTTATGAGTGACATTCATGCATATTAATGAAGTGATCTTGCAATTGATTGGCTGATATTATGACATCCCCTGAGGCCATATTTCTGATCGGACCTGGTATGTAAGCTCATGATTATGGTCTCAGAGGAATTTGTTTATGAGTCATGTCCATGGGGTTGGCTTGCATCAGACTGGCACAGTTTGTGATCACTATTTTCCAGTGAATTAAAGCTGCCTCTGACAGGCTCTAAATCAATTTTTTTTCTTCAGTGCTAGCAGTATTTAATAGTTATATTATTTTCAAACAGCAAAAATGAGACCATTTTCAGTGTTAATTATAAATTCAGAAATCTGAATACAAAATATCAGTAGCAAGAAACTTTTAGTACAGTCACTTAATAACATCAGAATTGCAACTTGCAAAATGCTAGCTGATGTCAGTTTTCATTCCGAGCTCTGATGAAAAAAGTTCATCCTTTAGAGGTGAGATACCAGTTACATCCCTTTTATTAGGGTCAGGGGTCAGTATATCATAACATGTCTGTAAAGGCAGGAAAGGTTTTGGTTCATGTGTTACTAATCATAGCCACATAAAAGCTCATTTTCATTCACTATTCATCTCGGGCCTCTCACATAAGCTGATTGTCATTTGATTTTGGAGAGTTGAGGAAGTTGTTAATCCAGAAACAGTTTGGAATGTAAGTGCAGTTTCTAGGCATAATTATAGATGCTGGCAGAACAAAGAATCTGTCTTCCATTTCACAGTCATATGTAAGCTGTCTGTAGTGAAATTAGTTTTTTGTGCACGGAACAAAGATCAGTGACCTTTTAATAGTCATTGATGATTTATTTTAGAGGACAGATTAAATGTGCAGTGATCTTGTGTGGAACAGAAATTTGTGAGGGAAAAAATACAACAAAAGGATCCCAGAAGTGAAATTACTTGGGACTCCAAACAGTTTATTTATAAGGATAGTTCAGTCACATGAGACTTAGCTGGCTGACATTTTGACATGAAAGTGAAGAAAAGGACACTCATGGTCACTTAAGTACATGTATGTAATGATTTTTCTCCATCGAAAATCATACAAGTGAAACTGGCTTTTAGAATACAGTTTTGTTGGTTTACAACAACAAAGTCTCAAAGCCACATGCCTGGTTTAATAGAGCTCTAATATTTAATGAAAAAACCAATAATAATAACAAAAAAGATCATTTACACAAAAAAGTAGCATCAGTCACAATTATATATTAACCAAATAAACATAATCATTCTTAAATGACTAACTTACAAGCATTTACTTGTAGTTATGAATAATTCACCTTAAAAGCTGACTTTTTTATGGTCTTACCACTTCAGCTTAGCTGAGTATCAGCTCTAATCTGTGTTGGTGCATGTGCCAAGTATTGTTTTAACCTTGAATGCCATTGGAACACCTGGCTTTGACACACATAGATGCTTACTACATAGTTGTAATTTACCTGTTCCTGTCAGTCAAGAATTCAGCATCTAAGATACATTTACAAGTTTGACATGAGTTTGTTTTGTGGATCTCCTTTTTAGCATGAAATTGAAATTTAGGATTGAAATTTGTTTCGGTATTCAGAGTTGCAGAGATTTTGGTCGATGATGGGCGGGGGCACAGAGCAATGATAATATTAAAGAAAGAAAAATTTGGGACTCCAAAACAATTTTGGTCTTGAGTGAAATCTGGAATGTTGAGGTTTTTGTTTCGAGGAGTTTCACCATATATATATATATATATATATATATATATATATATATATATATATATATATATATATATATATATATTATTATTTGACAATTTTGTTGCAAAGAGCACTGGACTAAATCTGTTGACGATGTATTGTGATATCAAACCCATCTTTACATCATACTTTAATTCTGAAAATAAGTGAGTTTGCTATAAACGATCTAACTAGATAATTAGTTTTCCACATCACATTTTTTAATATTTCTTTAGACTAAGGCATTTTCAGTCAATGTACCCACACTGATGAATGTAGAGTAGTGGAATTTGTCACTTCAAGAATGTCAAATGATGCATGTTTAAAGTATTCTTGTGCAAATGTAAAAATGTAATGATGTGTTTTGTCTTCTAGGCCCGACAGGCTCTTGCCCGGGGAGACATTGTGGGTGCTCACGCCAGTGCCCAATCAGCTCGTCAGTTTGTCAACATAAGCATCATTGCCGGAGTTCTGTCCATTGTTGTTGCCTGCGTCATTGTAGGTGTCTACATCGGGATTGTTGTCAACAGTTTCCACAGCGTTAATTAAAATTAGGGCCACAGGGGTGATTATTTCAGAGCAATTGAGTATTTTTTTTCTTCTGTAGATCAGTTTTTTCAAGATGCACAAATTACTGTGAAATGACCAAAATTCAGTTACAGTGGTCCCCTCTTGAGAAGCAAGCAAGAGAGGCCACCGCTTTTACAAGGCCACCTTGTTTGATACCAAAATAGTGCATTTTAGTTACTATATCCTTCTTGTGAGAGGTCACCTCTTTATATATATGACCATGTTTTCAGGCAGGAGAGGTGGCATTTTGAGAGGAAGGAGACAGCTGATACTAATTAAGCTTTTGTAGATTTGTTCATACATACAACCTATTTTTTATGTTATTTTGAGTTTTTGTGCTTTTTTTCTTAGGAGGTTTTTTGCCTGACTAATCATCAGTGGTCTTGTTAGGATCAACGCCATCATACCTTAAACTGGTTTTGGACAGGAGATAAACAGTATAATTTTAGAATTCCAACTCTACTAGTTATGGACCAATTGGTGTCATTGAATATATAGTACTCTCATGCTTGTAAAGTAATATTATTAAAAGGAATATTAAGTTTTAATGTTCACTAGTTATGTAGATGATGCTTGTCAATATATCACAGGTCTAGAAAAATTTCATTTTTTTCTCTCACTTATCAATTGAACAAGTAGAAATAAATGTTACTTGTCCAGTAAAATATCACCTTTTCCTGCAAAAACTGTCTCCATATATAATGGCTTTCATTCCATGTATAAAAATACAATTATCCTTATATTAACCCGTTTTATTTTAAATATGCCAACTTGAAATTTGAGATTGTCTTTATGTTAAAGCTGCAATATTGGTATTTCTTAACAAAGATCTGGCTGAACTGAAATGACCCTTAAATTACATACTTACAGAAAAATGCCAGAATTGCTAAACTTTAATCGTTGCAATCAGATTTGGTTACTGGCTTTTCTGTGTTTTATCTGGATCTGGTTCATATTAGATTTGTGGGAGTTCATCAGGGAACCAGTCTAACTTTAGAGGAGTATCTCATCCTATAAAACTGCCCATATATTTGATGCAAATTGCCTGCATTGCCAAGCTGTTGCTTATATAACATTTGTGAACAATGGTGTACACTAAACAAAATTATTTTGCAAAAATGAAAAGGCAATAAACCTTTTGTAAAGTTTAAACAACATATGTATAAAAAAAGGGAATATTCACATTCTTGTGGGAAAATAGAAGGAAAGGCAACATTTACATTTATTGGACATCATGTGTTGATTTAAAGTCTTTGAAAGGGTTATAAAATTGTGGAATTCAATGGGATTGAGTGTATTTCAGCAAGAAATATAAGAATACAAAAATATTTAGGTTGCAGCTTTAAGTAAATTTTCAAGATTCAGTTTGGAGGTATATACATCACATAATTTCAATCTAAGATGTTGAGTACAATTGTTTTTATCTGTAGTAAACAAGAGGTATATACATATTACTGTCCCTTGGTGGCTGTGGTTATTATTGTCCTGTGGTGGTGGTGGTCATTATTGGTGTTGTTATTTTTATTGTTATTGTTAACTCTATAGACCAGAAGAACTTATGGGACGATCTGTTTGCTGCAGCTTCGATATCCAATATGGCCAACCGCAGTAGCCATCTTAAAAATCTTTTATTGCTACTCCACTTGAATGGATTGTCATATAAACATGGAGTTTTCCTGTAAAGACTTTTAGGTCCTAGTTTGGACCTAAATAAAAATGGTGCGGATTTGATATTTAGTATGGCAACCATAGTAACCATCTTGAAAATCTTATTATTGCTACTCCTACTGAATGGAAAGTCATATTGACATGGAATTTTCACGAAATCTTTTTATAATATTGAGTTGGCTAGGTGGTCGCAGATCAAAATGGCACCATTATGATGTCGGTGAAACTATTGTTATCAGTATGTTTGAGTAGATGGTCATATCAACAGGCTTTTTGTACTGAACAAGTTATTATGATGTCTAGTTCGACTTAGAGGAAAATTGTGCCCTTTGGACATTCAGTACACCTGCCGCAGTGGACATCTAGAAAATCTTGCTGTCACTATTTCTCCTGAGTGGATGGTCACATCAGCATGGGAATTGGATGGAACGACTTCTTATGATGTGATGTTGGACAGAAGTGAAAATGTTGCCAACCTTACTTCAAAATAATGCTGTCAGGATGGCCATCTTGAAAAATATCACGTTACTTCTAGATGGTTGTTCATCTGGACGTTATGCCTTCACATGAAGACTTCTTATGATCGCAGTGGTGCCAAGTTGATATCGAATTTGACCACCTTGTCATGCAGTTTGAAAATCTACTTATCATTACTTCATAATGGAAAGTGTTATTAGCATTTACTTTCAGTTTACATCAGTATACCTTTACAGTAAGTATACATTTCTTGTCAACCTATATATTAACTAATGAACCAGTCATGTTTTGAGCGATCTGGTGCTAAAATTAATATTAACCAATTAATTAAAGTTTCATCTATAAGTGTCTTTATATCTTTCATGTCTTTATAATGTTGTAGATGATGTAGGTATGTCTGTAAATTGTTGTTTATTTGTGTGAAATCATTGTGGAACAGGAGCACTTCCATATGATGTCACCATAAGAGAAAGACTACACTGATCCTTTCTGTCAGATAAAAGACAGATTCATTAAATATTCAGCTAATGAAAATGCATTCCCAGAATGCATTTATTGTAAACAAATTACACATCAATCTTCTTCCGGTATTATCAGTGTGGTACAAAATGACATTTTAGGGTACACTCTGTTAGTAACAATTAGGAAGCAGGTGATGGATACCCTGTTAATAACAATTTGGAAGCAGGTAATGGATACCCTGTTTGATAACAATTTGGAAGCCGGTAATGAAGACCCTGTTTGTAACAATTTGGAAGCAGGTAATGGATACCCTGTTGGTAAAAATTTGGAAGCAGGTAATGGATACCCTGTTAATAACAATTTGGAAGCAGGTAATGGATACCCTGTTTTGTAACAGTTTGGAAGCAGGTAATGGATACCCTGTTTGTAACAATTTGGAAGCAGGTAATGGATACCCTGTTGGTAACAATTTGGAAGCAGGTAATGGATACCCAGTTGGTAACAATTTGGAAGCAGGTAATGAAGACCCTGTTGGTAACAATTTGGAAGCAGGTAATGGATACCCTGTTAATAACAATTTGGAAGCAGGTAATGGATACCCTGTTGGTAATAGTTTGGAAGCAGGTAATGACAAGTTGATTAAAGTATTCATCAAGATTAAACAGCTGATTAGACCTACAACAGTACCGACAATGGCAGATGTTGTCTAGAGAAGAAACACATCAAAACTACAAAGCTGGATTGAAGTTTGCCCAGCTGGGCATTATCACAGTGAAGTGCACTTGTTCAGCAGATTATTCAGCTTTTCCAAAGTGTCTGGGCATATCTTTTGGTATTTAAAATGGTTTATGCATATAGAAGAGCTTTTGTTCAGCTTCATTGTTTAATATCTGTACATGAACACCATGCAGCCAAATTTAATCACACATAGGTACAACCAGTGACAAATTTATATGGTTCTCTAATTTTTATCACCTTGCTTTTGAAATTGGGAGGGGATTCAGCTTGTTTCCAGTTGTACATTCTTTTATATGATCATTTGCTTGCTTGCTTGCTTGCTTGTTTGCTTGTTCATAATACCCTTAATGTCATGTATCATATTACACCTACACTCTGATGATAGATGTGCAGACCCAACCCAGCTCAAGGGGTTTAATTCAGCCATACCAAAAGTAGGCCAGTGTGACATAATTATCTACCTAAGTAACTGTTTTATTTTCAGCTGCTTGCGTGTGATATCACCAGTATCTTAAAAGTTATTAAACCCAAAGTGGTATGTGGATATATACCAAGAAGGATAACTCTACCATACCAAAAACTAAGTCACTTTGACCTAATTTACACAAGTTGCAGATGATATTTTTCTTACACATGAAAATTGGCATGTGAATGCATCTTGAAAAGAGCTATTTAGCTATACCAATTTCAGATCATTGTGACCTAATTTTAGTCTTTTAAGACTTTAGTATTTTCAGCCATTCATTTGGTAAATATTTGATATCTTAAGTTTGTTTCACATACAATTATGACTATATGTAGATCACTTTCAATGAGAGTAAATCCAGCTATACCAAAAGTAGGTCACTTTTATCTAACTGTCATGCTCATATGACTTTTGTTTCTTCTTCCATACCTTTCTGTTCATATCCAAAACTGCTCTCATGGCTTAATGATTCTTGTCTAATAGTAAATATTTTAAAATTGTAAAATAACTAAATATGTCACAGACAACACATATGTTAAATTGTGAGATCAACAGGTGCATTTAAAAGTAAACAATATGTATCTAGTCAGAATCTCTTAATACTTTTTAAAACAAATGTAATTTTTTCCCATCTTATGGGTCTTGATTGTCAATTTTATTTTCATTTTTAATATATTATATTTTTGAGGTTACCTTTTTGTGTACTGTTTTTTCTATATTTTCCTGATCATTGGGCTGAGTGGTATTATGGCAAGTCCATGCATCTGTCAAGCGGGGATCATCTAACAACATTTCATATGTTAAACTTGTTTCGCAAAAGTAACTGGATTAATTTCAACCAAATTTGGAAGAAATCATTCTTGCACGAAGAACTTTCACTTTAGAAAGGATATCAATTCCGAATGAAAAAAGCCAGTGGGACTTAAAAAAAGAAAGTCTCAAATGACTTTTTCAAAAAATACTTGATAGTTTTTTAGCAAATTTGACAGCACAATGGCAAGAAGGGTTTTCATTCTTTCATTTCTGGTTGTTAAGACTAAACTAGAAATATTTTTATCTCATGAGTACTGTGTTATTACACTTGTATCCTAATTTCTGTATATAGCAAACTAGTAACATGTCGTGATGTCATGATGTAATTCCATGCAAAGGAAAGATATGATGATTGAGGCAACTGATTGCACTTCATAGTCATTCAAATGAAATTTATATTATTATTTTTTTTACGCAAAAGATACATTATTTGACTAGTTTCGGAGATTCCATTTGAAATGAACACTCCTGCAACATCCTACATAACAACTTAATCTGAAAAACTGCTTGACAAAATTTTGTCAGGTATGACAGTTAGAATGTTAGTTTAAAGATATCTTAAACTGAGGTATCTCATTTAGTATAGTGTCCAACTTGCAATTCGAATACTGTAGATTCATTACCCACCCAGGCTAGCCTGAGATAATGTACCACTGGGAAAGATGATTATCTCCCATTTTTGGGGCATGATATAGTCCAATAAAGTGCCATTAAAATCCAATCAACCAGCTCCCCCTTCCCCTCACCAGTATGTTCTGGTATCCTACTGAGACAGCAGTTAAGATGCCAGTGGCCTATTTTAAGGATAGTAGCACAAGATGGTAAAGATATTTTACTATGATGCTGATTAACTTTAGATTATCCTTTTATCTTGTGTCTCGTTAAGGATTATAATATTCATTGAAATATTTGTATAGCTATGTTTTGAGAAAGATGTGTGCAATTCATAATATTATATGGAAGCCCACTGAGCTACCAGACTTCGATATATACTATCCCAGACCCAGTATTCTGGTAGCCCCAGAACTCCATGTACAGGATTTATTCAGCCCTTAAAATTTATAATATCTGCAATTTTTTTTCCACTTTCTATTCAGACTGGCAGAAAGATCAGTTTAGAAATTTTAGTATATTCTGGGATAGTTTTGTTCTAATGTGGAAACTTGTAGATAAATTTAAGTTCTCAATTATCCTTGATGAATCCTTCATTGAGTTTTGAGTATTTGAATTTGTAACATACTAAAATACACCTTGAAATATCAAACTATCCTACAGTATTTTTTAAAAAAATGATGCTGCAGAATATTTCAATTTTAGGAACATCTTCATTTGGAATTAAATTTTAAAAATGTTGATTAAAAGGTTATTGTTAATGTTGATATTTGTAGAGGCAAAGTGAGTATTATTCGTCGTTATTTTCCATCATGCTGGTAGTTCTTAATGTACATCTTCCTGTGTGCCACAGCTTTAGTCGCCTTTTTCACGCTTTAACTTGAATGAGGATATGGTTTAACAAGGTTGGACATTGTTGAAGTTTAATGAGGATATGGTTTAAAAAGGTTGGACATTGTTGAAGTTTAATGGGAATATGGTTTAACAAGGTTGGACATAGTTGATATTTAATGATGATATGGTTTAACAAAGTTGGACATAGTTGATATTTAATGATGATATGGTTTAACAAGGTTGGACATAGTTGATATTTAATGATGATATGGTTTAACAAGGTTGGACATTGTTGAAGTTTAATGATGATATGGTTTAACAAGGTTGGACATTGTTGAAGTTTAATGATGATATGGTTTAACAAGGTTGGACATTGTTGAAGTTTAATGAGGATATGGTTTAACAAGGTTGGAGACAGTTAATTGCAGTCTAGAAACACCATAAATAAACTGTACTTATAAACAGTGCATAAAACATAAATTGTGTCTAGATATTTGTAGCCAGTATTTTTCATTTTGTTAGATATAATTTGCTGTTAACACCGATAAAATAGCCTTTAATAAGTTGTAATCTTAATAGAACAAAATAAACTGTTCATTTCAGTTCAGTATTCATGTCACTATATTAATTTGTGTTCAGAAGTTCATTATTTTTCAGTGTGAAGTTCTGATATATTAGGGAAAATATACTGCTTTAGTCTACCACAAAGTCGTCTTTGTATATCATGTGATATTAGTTGAACAGGATTGAGGAAAATTTTATGAAAAAATTTCCAGGAGTTTTTTTCCCCTCTAAATCTAGACAATATACTTGTATAAGGAGATTCTTCATTGGTTTTAGTTAGTTTGTTTCTATTTTTCTCACAATCAACTCTGATTTTCCAACTTAAACCAGGGAGTTTTTCAGAACATGGTTAATACACAGAGTGCATTGACATGCGTGTCCACATTGGGAAAGACCCCCCCCCCCCCCAAAAAATCAAGTGTCCTGTATATAATTATCTCTCTTTGATTTGGGCTTTGTTTCTGCAACTATGGTAAAATAAATTCCTGTTGACACAGAAGTGAATTGGCTGTATTTCATTTGTGCTTTTGGAGGCTGCTGTGGAGTGTAGTTAGCGAACTGTGCATGTGAAATCTCCCACCCATAGCTGTACTTCTCCTTCCAGGTTTAACTTGAAACTTTCAGTTATGGAGGTTCATTGATATGGGGTGGAAAATGATCAGTAAACTATGTGTAAACCTTTTGTGCATGGCATATTGCAAAGCCTAACATGTTAGTCAGCTTGGATAGTAATATCTGTTTTCGCAGCCGTGAATAAACTTACCCAAACTGCTTGTATCCAGCATACAAGAAATGATTTTGCACTATGTATCTGATTGTTAGCACTCTTTGTTAGGAATAAAGCTTACCCAGACTGCTTGTATCCAGCATACAAGAAGTATCCAGCATACAAGAAGTGATTTTGCACTATGTATCTGATTGTTGGCTCTCTGTTAGGAATAAAGATTCTCATTTATGTGAAGAGGAAAATGTTTGTAAACCTTTAATATTTTAGCACGTCTTTTTTAAATGAACCCATGTCCATATTTTGTTCAGATGTGTAAAATTTCAGTTGTTAGTTTGAAATTCCACTTAAAAAATATTTTGTTTTTTTAAATTTTCTTGCACTGTGAACTTGGAAAACAAAATATCTTGAGTTACATTGTCAGAAAATGTATTTACGTTATTTCTTTGAAATATGTTTATTAAATTGGGTGATACAATATCACATGATTTATATTAATTCATAAATATTGCACTGTCTGTGATTAATATTGTCTGTGATATACCTTTCCTAATTTCGTGCAAGATACATTAAGTTATAAGTTTAGTTTTGAAAAAAAGATCTGAAACTCTGGAACAAAATTTTTACACATTTAAAACATTTCTTAATCAAAGTTTTTAGGTAAACATTTCTAGCACATTGCAGGCCAATGTCTTCTTAGTACTGTCCTTTAATATGATATTTGTGTAACTAGAACTTTCAATAATAAAAAATGTATGTACAGAAATTATGGGTATATTTCATTTTTGAAACCTAGTTCAGTTTCGTTAAATTGGTTGGCACAAGGGGAGGGTTCTCATGACTGGTTTTACTGTACGACCATCAGACTTTTAAATGTTGACTTGTGTATAAGGTTGTAGGCCTGTAATTATCATATGGATATCTTCATATGCATCCTGTGTATGAGGTTGTAGGCCTGTAATTATGATATGGATATCTTCATATGCATCCTGTGTATGAGGTTGTAGGCCTGTAATTATCATATGGATATCTTCATATGCATCCTGTGTATGAGGTTGTATGCCTGTAATTATGATATGGATATCTTCATATGCATCCTGTGTATGAGGTTGTATGCCTGTAATTATCATATTGATATCTTCATATGCATCCTTGTACACACACTTAGCTGAACTTATTTATGGTGTTGACTGACCCAGACAGATATGTCAGATCATGAAGTTTTTATGTGGATATAGAGTAGAACCTGTGGTCTCGTAACATATCATAGTACTATATAATCAATAGAATCTGGTATCTCAAAAGAGTGGACTTTTAAGGTGGGTTTTGCCATATACTTGCATTATACTTGAGGTTATGGAACATTGCTTGTATGGTTTGTGGTTTTATGGGTTTCATTCCTTTTTAGGCACATGATAGACTATAAATGGCAGGCTGTGTGTATATATATATATATATAGAGAAATGTAAGGGAAGAACAATTGACCCATGGGAAGCTTCTAGCAAGCTCTCTGATATGCTCTATTTGGTTGAGCCAGGAGTCGAACCCATGCAAACAGAGTTGGATATCAGTGATCTGAAAAGGCAAACACCTTGGACCACTCGGCCACCTGGAGCCCCTTTGATTGGACTTGTATGTGTACGTGACCATCAGACATGTAATGTGGATTTTATGAACAAGAGGATACGTGGACATATTGCGAGTGAGGACAGATTTAAACCTGGACTTGTGTAGACACCATTATTGCATGAGTAGATCAAAATGTATCTTACCGTAAATTACGTATGCAGATATTACCTATATTGTTCTTCAAGTTATGGACTGGTTGGTAGGTTTACCACAATTTTTCAGGACATGATAGGCTAGACAAGGTGTAGATGTATATGACCATCAAATATGTCGTGCGAACTTCTGCATTTAAGAGGTAATATGGATGCGAAGATAATGTGGGCATGTTCAGTTTAAATCTTACATGCGCTTGTGTGCACGAGTATGTGTATGACTTCCAGATATGTAATGTGGATTTGTTATTTTAAAGTGAAATGGTGGAAATTGTGACCTAGTTTCATTTAGAGATGCTGCACTTACAGTAACTCATTGTGTACCAAGTTTATTGACTCCACATGCAGTAATGTTTCCGAAAATGACCTAATTCCAAATCCTAACCAACGTGTTGGTGCCAGAATGTTCAGCAGATGGACAACTGGCAAAATTAAATTTTTACTGTCTCGCCTGCAACAAATTATTTCCTTACTCCATATCTAACTTGTATGTAATGTCGGATTTTAGGTTAACCAGAATGGGAATAGAGGATAAGTTACGGAAAATGGGTTGGGGTACATTTTAACTTCTGACTTTGGTGTCAGTTTGCACCAGTGTGTAAGCCAGCCATTTAACAAATTAAAATCAATCATACAGTGAGCTCAAGAAACTCGACAGTAGAAATGTTTGAAAAAATGTATTTCTCAGTTTCACCAAAGAGCAATTACACTTACTTTAGCAAAACATAACATCTCCTTGGGGCATTTTCCTATCAGTGGAATTCTTCATCTTTAAGCAACAAATTGCTATATGTTATAAAGATCTTATATGTGTTACCTTTATTTTGTATACATTTCACATGATTTTAACATCTTTTACATGTGATACTGTGGGTCGGTGGTTCTTTCAGGGGTTTTCCCGGGTTCTTCCTCTACCATTAATACTGGCCGCTATGTATAGCTATCTTGTGCTGAAAAATGGCGTTAAACCCCACAACAACAAGAACAACATGTGATACTTTATCTTGTTAAACTGTTATGTTCATAATTACTTTGAAGTGGTTTATCTTTAGGCACCACACCACCATATAACCACTATTGTGCTGAGGTACTGTAAAATGTACACACACGCACACACACACACACATGTACACATACATGACCGATCCGATGGCCTAAGTAGAGCGTCCGCCTTCGATGTGTGAGGTCGCGGGTTCGAACCCTGGCCGAGTCATACCAATGGTACTTGCTAGGCGCTCAGCATTATGAGGTTAATGTTAGGACTGGTCGGCCTGGTGTCATGATAATTTGACTGGGTGGGACATGATGCTACATGTCTGCGGCATGATGCCCCAGTGATAGACATCACTATAAACTGCCTCACTGCAGACATCCTAGCGATATGACTGGAAAATTGTTAAAGTTATGTTAAAAATCCAAATCACACACACACACACACACACACACACACACATACATACATACATACATACATACATACATACTTTTATTGTTTGAGCATTGTGTAGGTTTTAATGGCACTTTAAATTATTATTGGCAATATCTTGCCAAGGAAATGAAACACAGGTGCCTTTCACAAAGAGGCACTGAGGCAGCCAACCCAGAATGGCCAGACATTTATTAAACCCACAACCCTTGGATTAGAGTCCGACGTTCTCCCAACTGCATGCAGTTCCCTTGCTAGGAATTCATCACTCTGTACTCAGCTACAAACAAAACATAAACAAAATAATATATCAAGGCGGTAAGGCATACATAATGGGTGAATGTTTCGTTTATTCTAAAACGGGTATAAGGTATACTAAAACCACATTGCTCATGAGCTGGATGCAAAAGATCAAGAAGCATAGATTCATGAAATAACAAATTTAGCAACCTTGACCCATACCAATGCAGGCAGTAATCACTAAAAGAACAACAAAGAATACTTTGTAACTTCAAAAACAGTCATGGTTGAGATTACAATAGACACAGCAATCAGAGACTTTTGGGAATTTACATTTAGTTGATTTGCTGCCTTGAGTTCTGCAGTCAATTTATAATGTAAGTTCTGTTCCTAGATAATGGCCGTTTTTGAGATCATATTCCAGCATTCCGTCAGGTACAGTGAAGTCACACACGAAAAGAGATGCCTCTACTGTGATAATGAAGTTTCACTGAATATCCTGATTCAGTTTTTGAAAAATATGTGCCAAGAACTATCTATCTATCTATCTATCTATCTATATATATATATATATATATATATATATATATATATATATATATATATATATATATATATATTAAATTCTTCAAATAAAAAAGGTGCTGTGAAAAACAATTCACACAAGTGTAACTTACTTGCCAATTTGCCATTTAACAATGATCCATGCTGCAATAATTCAACTAGCAAGATAACAGACTACCCCCACCCAAACACAGACCTGTCCGGTGACCAAGTGGTTAGAACGTCCGCCTCGGAAGCAGGAGGACGTGGGTTCACACCCCGGCCGAGCCATACCAAAGTCTTACGAAAATGGTAATAATAGCTTCATCGCTTGGCGCTCAGCATTAAGAGGTTAGTGTTAGGACTGGTCGGCCCGGTGTCAGGATAATGTGACTGGGTGGCATAATACTGCATGTCTGCGGCATGATGGCCTAATGCTAGATATGAACTGCCAAACTGCAAACATCGTAGCGATATCACTGATTTGTTTTTTAAAGCTACGTTAAAAATACTAATCGCACACACGACCACACACCAACACCCCACGATCTGCGGTGATCAGGAACGGGATAAGTGTAACAGGGCGGTTGTAGACCAAGCTTGCCATTTTCTTGTTTTATTGAGACTTGCATATGAAAGAGGCAATGTGGACATCTATTATTATGTGTGTGTGTGTGTGTGTATATATATATATATATATATATATATATATATATATATATATATGCATTATAGTCTTATATATTTGGATATGTCAACACTATAAGGATGTTATTCTGATTATTTCCAGCCTAAATATGTAGAGATAGTCTCTTTCTACAGGTTGCATTACATATCTGATGATTTCGAGTTCTCCGAATGTCAGACTTCATAAATAGCTTTCATATGAAATAAGGAAGAAGCCTATCGATTTCAATGACGTTGCCACCATAGCTGAAAAAAAAAAGAGAAGGAAAAAATGGTTTCGACCCAATAATATTAATTTACATTACATGTCAGTGCCAGTATCCTTGCACGGCCTGTACTTTATGTAAGGAAGAGCATATTGATTTAGTGATTCAATGTCAAGGTCATTGTGGTGACTAAAACAATGGTTCCAGCATAACAACATCAAAGTGGTTATAGTTCCACTTGAGCAATTAGACTTAAATCTGTGCAGCACAGTAAATATTAGTCTTGTTCCCTTCTTCGTATGGTCTATGCGTTGCACTTCGCTCAAAGTATAACGCAGGATGCATATGAAGCATGGAACCAGATTCAGTAAATATGGGTTTCCAAGTGTGTGTGATATTATCTAAAATTTGTCATATAGTTTCACATTCGGTTGACTGGGGAGCACCCCACACAACAACGTTTGTACTAGCACTAGGGTTTTGTACCCGACGGTCCTACTTTCATTTGGTATTCCCCTGTCCGGTGCTGATACGGCATCGGCATGGGCTGTTTTTGACTGGTATTTTTTTTTAAACACCTTCCTTTGTGATACACAATTGATCATTATAGTGTCGTCAATTATTAGTATACGTGTCATGTTTTTAAGAAGCAATACAAAGATCCTATGAGACCTATCCGTGTGTGCATCGTTATGGCGCCCATGCATAGGTTCGATAGGGATGACGTCACGTGCTAAGCGACCTAAATTCTGCCTGACCTCAGCGTGATCATTTTTATGTGTGTAGGCGGGGGATTAGTAAGGGGAGTGTCGTATTCTTAAGTTCCGTTAGTGATTACCCTGGCTGGCAGTAAGATGTCGCACCTCTACATCATAAATATCTTGTTAAACGTCTTACATTAGGCTTAGGCGAACTTGTACCTGTGTCGAAGTTTTCTCTTTTTTACGCGTCTTTTCTCCGTCACTGGCGTAAAAGAATTAAGCCATTACATACGATTATTTCCTATCCTTAGGCATTTCTGTTATATTTAAAATATGGCCATAAGTGTCTTTTTTATTCTGATTGGTAAATACAATTTTCTTTGTTACCCCAACACCTGGAGAAAACAAATAGCCATTGCCCCTAACTTGCCCTCTGTTCTATTTCTTTTTCAGTGACTACGAATTTATTATCAGTGGCTTCTTCCTCTATCGTAGATTCTTCGTCCTCAGTTTTCTAATTGTCCACATATCAAGAATTGCTCTTGTCATTTTGATTTCCTTTAGATCTGTTGTATTAGAAGGGGCAACATAATCGTCTAGTACTAGAATAATGGGATGTGGATGTAGGAACTCGTCAAAGTTGTTCAACAAATACATCTTCATTGATGCACAAAATGTTTGAGCAAATAATTATTTTTTTTATACAAAATTAATTATAAAAAATACTAAAATATTTAGTGAATACTTTCATTTTATTTGATTCTGATCGTGGATATTTTTTTTATGTAGAAGGCTCGATAATTTTTAGTGTAATTAACCAGATTTACTTCTTATTTTATAGAAAAGTGCGTGTGTGCAGTTTGGATTTTTAACGTAGCTTCAACCATTTTCCAATCATATTGCTAATAAGTGTGTCAGTTCATAGTGATTTCTAGCAATGGGGTATCATGCCGCAGACATGTAGCATCATGTCCCATACAGTAACGTTATTCTGACACCAGGCCGAACAGTCCTAACCGCGGTAACCGGAGCGGCCAGGTAGAAAAGAAAATTCGTCTGAATATGTCTGCTAACAGACCCGACCCTGGGGCAAGGCAAACGACACAACCGCCTTGGGACCCGCGCTTTCGGGAAATTAAGTCCGAAATGCAATTTTTTTACTTGGGGCCCCGCTCATCGCTGTTACGATTAATTCGTAAATAATACATTGTACAACACGGCATTGGATTATTTCGCAGAATCCCTGGCATCGTGCGTCACATCTGAATTAACAATGTATAGATATATACTCAAGAAGTTTTCATTGTTGTCTAGATTAATAACTGCAAGAAATATTCTATTCGTGGTTAAAAAGATCGTTAAATGTTTACATTTAGTAAGTCATCAAATCTCATTTGTTTTTAAAATCATGCCGAGACCATGTCGACAAATAACGTTACAAAGTTCAAGCCTCAAAGCAGAATTGGGCACATGACTGAAACTAGTCGATATCAAAACGGTTATCTAACTTGCGGGGGCCCACCAAGGGTAAATTGTTAACTCTGCAACGCGTTCGTCAGTCAGACATGATTTTATAGTGACTGCGCAAATATATGGGACACATTATATGGAGTCGGTTTAACATAGATCTATGCAAATTTTCTTTAAAATGTTAGCAGCTAAATTTAGGGGCGACACTTTAAAGATCCTGGTTTATAAAGTTTGGGAAATTTTACTTTGAATTTATTAACAAGGTCTCGTTGAAACAAGGATGAGAGTATGCAGGGGGTTCCCCATCTAAAAACGTGAGCATGACTTGAATAGTATGGTCACATGATACATCAATATGTCGTCTGAAACGTAAACGGCAGGTACACCTCTTTCACTAGACTTTCTGCGGTTAATGTATTAGTAAAGATGTTTTCAGAGCAAGACATTTAGTTATTTGTTTTGTAATGGGATCGTGGGAGTTATTTAATCAGATATCGACTAATAGTACACAGCGATTATAATTGATTTGGCAAAGTATGACAGACGTTAGTTATCGCTTGTGGCTCGGTTTCCTAAACACTGTTGTATGTATTGTCGTGCAGGTTCATGCGTTTATTCGCACTTTATCACAAATTGTGGTTGTAATGACCCACTTTTCTTGCTAAATGGCACTGCCAGCTTTTTAAATTACATACTTTACAGTTGAAGACGGCAAGACATCATTCAACATAATATCGTCCATTCTTATGACACATATTCAAATTAATATCTAATTTTATAAACGAGAAAGAATAGAAAAATGTTTCATTTGGTTTGAATTTGTTTCTTGCAGTAGTTTCATTCAGTCGATAATTTATGTCTGTTATAGCGGCGAGAGAGAGGGTGTGTGAAGGCCTGGCCCAAGAGCAAGGCAAATGAGGCAACGGCCTTCGGCCCCGCGCTTCCAGGAAATCAAATCCGCAATGCATTTTTTTTTTTTTTTTTTTTTTTTTTTGTTGCTGTTGTTGCTTGTTGCCCCTTGATCATCGCTTGCTGCCTTGGGGCCACGCATGCAGCATTGGATCTCGCACATACTAGGGCCGGGCCTGGGTGTGTGAGAATTCTTCTGACAACTGTCCTCAATGGCATTTTTTAATATTTTTTGCCAGAGGGTTGGTGGAGGTTGTTCAATACAAACACTGTGTATATGAATAGACCCTTTACAGTCTGTTTGAACAGAAGTATTTTTGCGATGAATAAACATTTATGAATGGCAATAAATGTCACTGTCTTCCTTATGCGCAGAGCTTACACAATGCCATGTTACCACAATGACACTGTGTCGTAGGCATTATCGTATGTACCAACCGTTTCGATTTGACTGTAAATATTATTGAAATTATTCTTTAATACGGAATTGAATTACGTAAATACGATCGCTACAGGTTTGGTTCGAATCCGGGTTTTCATGTTCGATTTCGTGGAATAGGTTGGTTTGGTAACCTAACTAGCTCTACAGCAGTACCTGCCCGTATTTTTCTTGCAGTACGCCTACACGTTTCACTTATGGCTAGAAATGTTTGCTAACATAACACATTGATGGCGAATTGGACAATTGTTCTCTAAAAAAAAGTTCAAACTTTCTGCACAGAAATGTTAAAGGAACATTCCTAATTTTCGGAAGAAAGGCTGATAAGACGACAATTAACCAGTGTGTGTGTGTGTGTGTATATATATATATATATATATATATATATATATATATATATATATATATATATATATATATATATATATATATTGTGTGTGTGTGATTTAGATTTTTAACGTAGCTTTTACAATTTTTCAGTCGTAACGCTGCGATGTCTGCAGTGTGGCAATTCATAGTGATTTTCTAGCATGTCACAGACATGTAGCATGATGTCCCACCCAGTCACATTAGCCTGATACCAGGCCGACCAGTCCTAACACTAACCTCTTAATGCTGAGCGTTAAGTGAGGCAGCTGTTAGTACCATGTTTATAAATCTCTGTTATGACTCGCTCGAGGTTCGAACCCTCGACCCACCACATCCGAGGCGGACGCTTGAACCACTAGGCCACCGGAGCGGTTATATAAAATTGGATATCATGTGTCGATTTGATTACTGCTGCTGCTGAGATGACTACAGTTACAACGTGAAATTTGAAGTAATCCACACAAACTTAAAAGGATTACATGAACTTGAGAGAGACCGCTCCGGTGGCCTGGTGGTTAGAGCGTCCGCCACGGATGCGGGAGGTCGTGGGTACGAACCCCGGACAAGTCATACCAAAGACTTTCAAAAATGGCACTAACAGCTTCATCGCTTGGCGCTCAGCATTAAGAGGTTACTGTTAGGACTGGTTGGCCTGGTGTCAGGATAATGTGACTGGTGGGACATCAGGCTACATGTCTGTGGCATGATGCCCCAGTGCTAGACATCACTATACACTGACACACTGCAGACATCGTAGCGATATGACTGGAAAATTGTTAAAACTACGTTACAAATCTAAGTCACACACACATACACACAATCACACACAACTTGAAACTAGATATGACAAAATTTGGATGCAGACGACAGTTTATCCTGAAAATGGGTTGTTCTATGAAACGGAAAAGGACAGTAAGCAGTTTCGTTTATACTAGA
Source organism: Sinohyriopsis cumingii (assembly GCA_028554795.2). Taxonomy (NCBI): domain Eukaryota; kingdom Metazoa; phylum Mollusca; class Bivalvia; order Unionida; family Unionidae; genus Sinohyriopsis; species Sinohyriopsis cumingii. The sequence goes on from CM068834.1 coordinate 23,511,190, forward strand.
GGACACTATAAAGATCACCTGGCGACACTCGAGTTTTAAATTATAACAAATGAAATGACTACGTTTTGTGCATCTTTTGAAATAGCCTTGGTTCTTTTCGTTTTTAAAATCGGTAATGGGGTGAGGTACAAACAAGCGAGAGGGTAAACTAACACTTGACCTATTCTAATAAAATTATACATTTCCACACCTCAACTTAAGCACTGTTTAGTGATTTTTTTCTTCTTTTCGTAAAGCGCGTTTCTGTGATTTTAACAACGAATGAGGCATATGTAAGAAAAGGGTAGAAGTTTACAAGAATTTGTTAAACCACGAATTAAACATTATTACGTATATAATTTTCGGGGACTGGGGGCTGGAATATTTTTGAGAACCAGGATGTTTCATTTTCTTTTAATTCAAGACGATTGATTTTTTTAAAAAAACACAACTAATTTAATTAATAATTTAGTTTTTGTTTCCACAAATCAGAGCAAGAATACAATTCATAGGTATTGTAATATATTTGGAGTATGCGCTATTTGTATATACTTCTCGATGTTAAGGATTTATTAGATTTGTTTGAATTTGTGTTTGATTATGGGAAGTTGGTGTAGGGGAAATATTCATCAGCCTGAGTAATTAGCCAATTGCTAGAGGCAAACTTCACAGAGTGCAGTGTCGATGAGATTTCATGATGGCATGGTTTTGTTTCGTTGTGAGTTCACGTCAGGGCCGCATAAGTGGGCTTGCTGGCAAGTAGTTCCTAATTAAATCTAATCGTGTTGATCGACTCTGTATATGTGAAGTATTTGTGATAGAGGAAGATTAATTTGCACATTGGAATAATTGAAAAGGGAATGTTTCGTTATCTGGAGACTCGTTTTATTGTTACTATGATAGTAAATATGGTGTAGAGTTACAGGCAAAACGAGGTTCAAAATCTTGATTTGACTGACCTAGGGGTAAAGTAGGAAAAATAGTTCCTTGGTTTTTGGCGTTTGAGTTATATATTTTTCACGGCGTGAAGTACTGGCGCTACGTTATGGAAATGAAATAAGGATAAACAATGCAGTTGTGAGGTTGGCATGTAATTGTGACGTTGTGATGCAAATGTTTACTTGTGATATTTGTGGTCGTGCACTGATAGAGGAAAATTATGTATAGTCTGGGCGCGTTGGAATTTCCAGTAGACAACGGTTGTTGCCGAGAATTCTTTGGGGAAAACAGGTGACTTCTAACAAGATTCACGCCAGGTTGGATTCGTAAAGAGACCCCATTAGTTTATTACACTAATTTGGGGACGTCGCTCCCAATTTAAATGGTAGGGTCCTTAGCAAACTGCATAAAATACGGTAGAATGCCTTCATCGACTTCAGCACATCTTTCGACGCTTTTTGAAGGGAAGCAGTTTTTCTGAAAATGATTGGGTGTGGCCTAGGTCAAAACCTATGTTTAATTGAAACAACTTGTGTATTCTTATATAGTTTCACAAATTCTCTCAGATTTAAGAATCAAATCAAAGTTAGTTTTATTACAAATATCAATGCAAAATGTGAACACAATCTAATCCCGCCCCAACTTTATTGGTTTTGTTATCTTACGGTGCAACACGAGTTGAGTATTTAGTTCCAAGGCAGTTGGAGTAAAATGACCTATCGATGAAACCACCTCAACACACTCACACACACACACACACACACACACACACACACACACACACACACGGGGCTTGATAACATAATTGCCAAACCATAAACTGTGCAGGCGGTACACGTGGTGTAATGACCAAAACGGATCATTACACCATGTATTTTTTGCCATATGACCTCAGATGAGCTATATATTGTAAGTAATTACAATAGGTAAAATATACAATCAACTGCCCCTAGAACATGGAATTTACATTCGCTAGTTTTCACATCTTCACCCAAAACTGACCAAGTCCAAAACATTTACATTAAGTTTGAATTAACACGTAGTTGCGAAGTTGATGTTACTCTCTCATGACCTTAGCGATCACTAGTTTGAATAAATGACTACTGTTATACAAAAACATGTGCAGGTGCTTTAAGGTAAACTAATTTGCGTTATTTCAAAATAGCTTAAAATGTTTTGGTAATTTGTAGCTCTACCGGCCATTGACCAGAAGAACTTATGGTATGGTTTGTTGTCCATTATCCGCCGTCCATCCATCAATAAGCACACGTTTTCTATGCATACTCCTTCTAAACTACTAGGAGGATTCCCATGAAACTGTACATTCACAATTATTCCATAGTTTTGTTTGGTTCTCGGTTGAAACGTTGCCGCTCATATATCCAAGATGGCCACCAAAGTGATCAATCTTGAAAATCTTGTACCTATACTCATTCCTAATGGAAGGTCTTATCAATATTGGGCGTTCACTGAGAGACTTTTTATGATGTTTGGATGGCTTTAAATAAAAATGGTGCCAATATGCCCATCACATCAGTAATTTTGAAAATCGTGTTATCGCTACTCCATCTGAATAAGGGTCTCCAAGTGGCCGAGTGGTCAGAGGTACTTGCATTTACAGATCGCTCATACCACACCTCTATCCGCGAGGGTTCGAGTCTTGACTCGACCAATACGAGCACGCGAGAAAGCTTGACAGTAGCTTCCCACGGGTTGGTGGTTTTTCCTGGGGTCTTCCTCCACAAGGTATACTGGCGGTCATATACGGCATATCGTACTAAAAGTAGCGATTAACCACAGAAATCACAAATCCTTCTAAATGAAAAGGTATACTGCCATGGGGTTTTCACCGTGAAATTTGTATAATGTCTAGATGGTTCTAAATGAAAATGGTGTCCCATCCACCTCCATTGTGGCCACCATAGCAGGCCGTCTTGAAAATCGTGTTATCACTATTGCTAATGAATAGATGATTATATCAACGCGGGTTGTTTTCTGACTAAACGACTACTTATGATGTCTTGTTGGTCCTAACTGGAAATGGTGTTGCTTAGATATAAAATATGACCATCGCAATGGTCATCTTGAAAATGTTTTTATCACTACTCTTGAATGATCATATAAACAGATGGCTGATGATGGCACTGTTAAATGGCTGCTGATGGCACTGTTAAATGGCTGCTGATGACATTGTTAAAAGGCTGATACTGTTAAATGGCTGATGATGACACTGTTAAATGGCTGATGATGACACTGTTAAATGGCTGATGATGACATTGTTAAATGGCTGATGATGACACTGTTAAATGGCTGATGATGACATTGTTAAATGGCTGATGATGACACTGTTAAATGGCTGATGATGACGCTGTTAAATGGCTGAGCACGTACTGTACACGATAATATATATAGCATGGGGTTTTCACTGAAAGACATGTGATGTTCAGTTGCTCGTAAATGCAAATGGTGCCAGTCTAACATCCAGTATGACCATAACAACGACGATCTTTGAAATCGTGTTATTGCTATTTCTCGTACATGTCTGGTCATATAAATACTGTTCTGTCATCAAAAGGTTTATGTCAAGTTGATCCTAAATGGAAATGGCAACAATTTGATATCCAATAAGTCCACCGTTGAAACCACCTTGAAAATCTTGTTATCGTTACTCCTTCAGCACAAACAGTCCTATCACCGTGGAGTTTCCAACATATTTCTGATTATGTCTTGTTTGTCCTGTATTAAACTGGTGCAAATCTTACATCAATTATGTTCACCACAGCAGCTAATTTGCAAATATTGTTATTGCTAAAATTATTTGGATGGATTCAACACTCAGCAGTTACACGGGATAAATGGTCTTATCTTCAGTTCCTGCAAAAATTCTTTACAGACAGAAGAACATCAGTAGAGTGTCACCCCATGTAGAGATTATTGTGTGAAGTTTTAAAAACTAAAACAAGGAATAATTGTCGGCTTTAGTGGCAGTTGATTAAATATTGCTTTCCGTATTACAGGCCTAGAATTTAAAAAAATTAACCCATCTTCCTATCAATTTCATATATTTAGGACTCAATGCAAATTTCGCTTCAGTTTGCTATGCGCGGTATTTAGCGGCTGACATTTGCCAACACCGCGTGCTTTCGGTAAATGTTCAGCCTTTTAATATGCAGTGCGCTCTGACCTCACACCACAGCATAAATGTCATACTATCTGAAATAGGGTAGGAAAGGGCAACGGAGACTCGGGACTAACAATCTTTTCCTTATAAATCTTTCAAAACCTGTGAAGATTTATACAGCCTCGTTTTGAAATACGATTTGTAAAACCCTCATTTGTTCTGGGCATCTACATTTACATTTGAATCTCGGGGATTTGCTCAAGTAACTCCGAACATCGTCCGATTATTTAGATTTTAGAAGATTACATGTGATAGCATAAATAAACAATGGCTGTTGACAACTGAAACTTTAATATCTATCGGACCATTATGATAACTAATCGTCTGACAGGATATTTTGTTGCCTCCGGCTGGCTGGCTTGTACAATACCGTTGATTTCGAGCCATGAGTAATGCAGGCTGTATGTAGGTACACCTATGTGAATTAATTACTATTTTTATTCTAAGGCCGATAAATCAGCCCTGCACCTGTACTGACACTGCCTGAAGGTTTCCGAGATCTTATGAAGACACTCATTACTGAGAAGCAAAGTAGTGCGATTTAAAATACTTTATTTAACTCAAACTCTTGCCATGGCAAAGAAAAACAGTCAGTCAGAAAGTCCACAGGAGGAAAGGCTCCAAAGAAACAGTTAGCAACCAAGGCTGCTCGTAAGAGCACACAAGTGTCAAACATCTCAAAATTGGATGTAGAATTATGAACATAGAACTATAACATTATAACAAAATAGAAAATTTGGAAGAATATACAAGGAGTGAACAAATAATTTCAGACGACGAGGAAAGCAAGAAAACATTGCGGTGGCTCATAACATTATACGAAATCTGGAGAACTATTTTAAGACAAAGCGAATCGACACAGAAGAAGGATCTTTTCTAGAATGCATCTATCAAAAGGGAACCCAATATTTAGATATGAGTAGTGTACCGAGAGAAAGGGTACCAAGTACATCAACGGTAATAATAGCTCTAAGAGTCGTGAACTGGACATAGTACAACATGTCCACTCGGTATATATAAAGGGATACGAGGGCTACATAGTAACGCCACGAGGGAACACACCGGTCTTACCATATAAATAAATAAACATCATGGGAGAAATGGTACCAGTACAAAACCGGAACCAGTACGAAAGAAGATCAAGAAACAGACAGGAGAACTCCACTTGTCTGATATTCGAATGGAGACACTCCTAGAGGACAGTGTCGAGTGTTTCAAAAAGAAACTTGGAATAAAAGTAGAAAACTCAAGTTTGGCAAAAGTCCCAGGATTTTCCATCTATAATGGAATGAGAATAATTGAAATCGAAAAGACCAAGCTGAAGAGAATCAAGAGGGCCTTTGTTTTACACAGTGTTCTGGTTAAAACATGGTATAAGGGCTGCATCTACCATATAATATGTAACAGATGCGGAGGGTCGGGGCATACTCCGCACAAATGCCCAAAAAATCAACAACTACCAAGACAAATACAACAACAACAACAACAAGAGACAGTAAGACAGAAAGTGCCACAAATTGAAGACAAACAGAACCTTGAAACAAAATAATGAACAGCCAAAGCAACAGATTGGACAAAAACAACAACAGCAGATAGAAGAAGAGAAACAAGGGATATAGCAACAAAAAGTACAAGAAACAAATAAAGGGAATCATTCCCCAAAACACCAACAGGGAGATCAACAGCCACAACACCTAGCCTAACAACAACAACGAAAGAATTTGCCGAAACAAGGAAAACAGAAAACCGATGAACCACTAGAAGTAATAACGAAGAAACAAATACAGACAATTACAAAAACGCGAAACACGCAACAAAGGGAAACAGTTACAAGGGAAAAGAAACGAAGAAAAACAGCGAAGCAAAGAGAAAGCAAAAATTACAATAGAAACCAAAACAACTGGAACACCAAAAATTTAAACCACAACCAGCCCAATGGACAGAAAACCAGAATAACACGTACTTAGAAGATTATGACCACTGCTCAGAATTCATGATGTCAAATATAACCAAAATACCAGAAACAATAACAACCGAACCAAATCCATCAACTTCGTTAGAACAAGCAGACATAGATAAACGAAGAAGAGCCCATAAGAGACAGAAACGAGAAAAAATGCAAAAATGAGCGAAACTTTTTACTGTACGATGACGAATGCCTGGAATAGATATAATTTCATCTTATATATATATATATATATATATATATATATATATATATATATATATATATATATATATATATATATATATATATATATATATATATATATATATATATATATATATAGAACATTACAATTATGAAAGGTACGACTAATAAAAACAATATTATTCTATTATTAAAAAATAGCATATAAATATCATATACACAATTACAAGTAGGGCAGGATGGCCTCCCTAAATGGTCTGAAAAGATCAACCGGAGAGAGCACCCCCCCAAAAAAAAAATATATAAAAAAATGAAGATACACGATGTAAACCTCATTAGAAGCAAATCCCAGTATGTTATGTATTATGTAATATCAATGCAGACAAAATGGATATCATTAAACTTTATCATTTGGTATAAAAAGTAAAACACCTAATCCTTTTAGAAAAATCGAATTAGATTGACAAATATCTGCTAGCTTAAGTTAATTGGTGTATGTAATTGTCATCACCTGCTCAGTCAAATACTGGGCTTCGCTCACGACAAGTTATTACTATTTTCATTAATTAAGCAACAAAATGGTCAACATTTCTGGCTACTTACTTCATTAAGCAATTACAAATATTTATATGAGTTTATTATATAATTTATCTTGGACAGTAGATGAATAAAAAACTCTAATTGGATTTTCATGGGCTCCAATTCTTAGTTGTTCATGTTTTCAACATGGAATTATCACCGTTGCCACGGGCCCCGAGTGGCCGAGTGGTCGAAAGCGCTCTCCGTTACGGATCACTGCCATCTCACCTCTGTCTGCCTAGGTTTGAGTCTCGGATTCGGCCAATGTGGGTATGTGAGAAAGCTTGCCAGTAGCTTGCCGGGGTTTTCCGGGGTTCTTCCTCCACCATTAATACTGGCCGCCATGTATAAGTATATCGTGTGCTGAAAAATGGCGTTAAACCCTACAACAACAACAACCGCCGTTGTCGTTGCCACATTATCATCATGCCACATTGTCATCATCGCGTGATTTGACTCGGTTCTGTTTAGTTTCCTATTTCAACAAACTTTTAAATCTGTGCAACTATGACAAATGATAAATTACAAATATAAAATATTAAATTATAAAGCATTTCACAATACTTAATGAAGCATTTCACAATACTTACTATAAGAAACGTGCCAGATAGTTAGCGTATTAAACGTGGGGGTGGGGTGAGGGTGCACATTCGCCAAATGGTTACGGTTGTGACCTGGGATTAATTTCATATTGAGAAAGGAAATGAAGTCATCACAATGACTAGACAAAATTCAGTTAGTCTTTACAAAGTTTGATATAAACTTGAGCTAAAATATAAGTTTCTTTGAGAATCAGTGCTTCTTGGAAAAACTGACCTGAAACATGTTTACAATGCAATTAATTTAATCCAGACTGAAATGATTTGCCCTTCAAATTCTCACCAAACTGTTACAAATATATACACGTATCAACATTCCTAGACGTTTGGATACAAATATGAAAAAGAGGCCTATGAAAAGTTCACAATATATGACCATGGATCCAATATTTATCAAGTGTTTCGAGTTTTAAAAAATACCAACATGACGATCTTCAGTTTACGAAGCATGAAATTGCCCTTTTTATATTACATGGAGTTGCCCTTTCTATTTTACATTTAGTTACCCTTTTTACATTACATGGAGTTGCCCTTTTTATATTACATGGAGTATGCTCTTTTTATATTACATGGGGCCGCCCTTTTTATATTACACGGAGTTGCCCTTTTTATGACATGGAGTTGCCCTTTTCATATGACATGGAATTGCCATTTTTATGTTACATGGAGTTGCCCTTTTTATATTATACGGAGTTGCTCTTTTTATATTACACGGAGTTGTCATTTTCATGTTACATGGAGTTGCCCTTTTTATACTACATGGAGTTGCCATTTTTATATTACACGGAGTTGTCATTTTTATATTACGTGGAGTTGCCCTTTTTATATTAAACACTCCATAATACAGGCCTTCGTTGGATATATGCACTATAGTATAGTATTAATAAATAATAACGTCCACATTCATAGTCATATGTTATTATCAAACATCTGGCAAGTAATTATTACTTTAAAAATTAACCGGTCAGGTAAATGTTTACTGTAATAACGTCAATGGAAACTTCATTTGATACACATTGAAGAAATTCATAACTAGCCATGACAGCTGTATTCGCTTAACAAACAGCAAACATATTCTGGTGACCATTTAAAAGTTTTGGGCCGTATCATGGTGAACGTAATTTTGAACTTATGTGTCTGTATCAAGAATATACAAGGTAACACTCCCAATGGTAAAATGTTTTTCACTTGAAAATTCTTTTACTTGATATTCTCTGGAAGATTAGTTTAGAAGGCAAATAGTAAATAATACATTTGATGCAAAGAGGCAAAGTGTGGTAGAAATCAACAATACCGGTAATACTGATTTAGTTAAAAGTGTATTTTTCATTATAATTGAAACGAAATATGTCCTTCTAAAAAAAGAAAAAAATATTCTCAAATTTATACTTAATGTCTGTTTGTGCCATGATTTGTCTGATAAGCAACAACAGAAGTCATGAAAAAGTGATGACAAGTAAGAAGGGTATCTTGAAATCTTTTTGAAACTATGACATTCGGTTACATTTGCGGATTACAGATAGATGGAACAAATTACTCTTCAAATGCCTTACATTATTTCATTCTCAACAATGCTGGACACAGTCCATTGTTGCAGATGTACCGGTATATTTGTACATACGATATATATGATATTTTACGTTCCAAATACTTTTATTTTATCTTTATATTTAAATTTAGATATTTGGACTACGTAGTCTGAAATAAAGAATTTTTATTATACCTTAAAATCTATAAATCGGTACAAAAGATACAAGCAAGAAGCATATCGTGTGACCATTTAATTACATGTACACAAGTGATGCAGTTGCTTTATATCATGATGGGTTAGATGCCAGCCCACGCCATCGTAGGCTGGCTGCCTCGATGTGTCCATGGGAAAGGTACTGTAGCCAGTAATGTGTTAAAAGTTACAGCAAGACCCAAATGCACACGCACACACACACACACACACACACAAAACACGCACGCACGCACGCACACACACACACACTCGCGCGCGCACACACCTGTTAAAGGAATTATGGTGTAGGTCTACCTTCAAACAAATCCTAACGCAAGTAAAATTTCTTAAACTGTTGTATAATGGTACACTGTAGGTAAAATTGAACTTGGCATCAAGCAGGTAAGAACTTCAGCGTTGGAGAATTATGGTATTTAGCTGTTTCGAATTTTTTTTGAAATTATTAAAATGTTTTCTAAAAGTAATTATTATCCACTTGCTTTTAAAACACAAAAAAATTGGGATATTATGATACTTTCGTCTGTCCACTCATTCATTTGTCAGTGACATTTTCTCGTAAACTGCTTGATGGAATTTCATACGATTATGTGTTGTCCCATGCGGCCCTATTTGTAAGAGAGATATCCTCCTCCTTTGCATTATCCATCTCTTTTGTCCCCGGGAGGTGAGTGTCAAATGTCAAATGTACAGAAATTGCAATTACTTTGCCATTTATTTTGTGGCCAAACTTCATATATATATATATATATATATATATATATATATATATATATATATATATATATATATATATATATATATATGCAATCCTAACATCATGTACAAGATCGATTTTGTGTATGAATTCGTGTCACCTGTCTGGGGGTGGGGGTAGGAAGAGGATTTGGAAGATAGGTCAGATTCGTGATGTTGAGCTATTTCAGCCGCTTTGTTTTAAATTAATTTTCTACACTTGTAACATATTTTCAGACCGAGGGCAGTGATATCATCGCCCATCAAGAAGTGTTTCGAAATTCATTTTGTGTATCTATGACAAATATTGCTACTTAAATCAAGTTTCGCTCAGACAGCAACGAATTTATGCTGTCTGGGCTAAATAGGTTGTCCCCTGCACGTTTTCCTTTGGTATCCAAATGCTGCATGCATGTTTATAGCACTTTTCCAAAAAATGGAGAGTTGCCAGCTGATTTTCGTTGAGGGCGTTCTATAAATGGAATGAACAGACAATGCAAATTTACTGTAGCATTTTAGGTTTGCTCTGTATGATCACCACAGCTGTATTTTCCTCCAAAGCTACACCTGATAATACAGTCATCCCTCATTCTGATGAGAGTTTTAGAAGTTAGGTACCTTAGGCGTATCATCAATGAAAATATTGTTCCACCTTCTTTTGCAGGTTTGCTGTCTGGCTAGGATCCATCTAGACCACATACTTATTGTCACACTGTTCTGATTAGGGTGGTGCTGGTCATCCCCAGGCAGGACAATATCCATCCCAGCAAGCAGGCCAAGACCCACAACATGGCGGATATTATACACCTCCCCAGTGACCCCGAGTGGCCGAGTGGTCTAAAGCGTTCTCCGTTACGGATCACTGCCATCTTACCTCTGTCTGCGGCGGTTCGAGTCTCGGATTCAGCCAATGTGGGTATGTGAGACAGCTTGCCAGTAGCTTCTCGTGGCTCGGTGGTTCTTTCCGGGGTTTTCCCGGGTTCTTCCTCCACCATTAATACTGGCCGCCATGTATAGCCTATCGTGTGCTGAAAAATGTCGTTAAGCCCAACAACAACAACAACAACAACAACAAAACCTCCTCAGACTGGCCATATCCACAGATGGGCTACATTTCACAGTAAGCAGTCATTTGGGGGTAAGTCTTGTGTGATCTTCAATCAGTCTTCATCGTTTCATTTCAAATTTAGCACCTAATATGTCCAAATAAACATATGGGTTTTGTTCTCATAAACCAAGACATGAATGTATCACTATCAAGTCATGCTATAATCCTATAGTTAATCACTGAAAATACTTGAAATCTTATAGTTATAAACATCACCAGCATGGCCTTTGATATAAACAGAGTTCCCGTCCCATGGCCTGAAAGAGGACTACCCCCCCCCTCTGATCTACAGGATTACCGTAACAACGTTTTTCGCTCATCTGGATGGAACTCCTAATGAGTTTATTTTATGGCATGTGCCCACTGTCTGTCCGCCAACATCTGCTTGGATGTCACGTGTTTGATTTGATTTTGATAATACTTGGAATATAGGTTTACATCATCAGCCTCTTGGACAAGTTCAGATATGAGTGAGATCTATGCATACTAATGAGATGATATTTTATCTAATCAGCTAGACTTGTTACAGCTTTCCAGGCATTTGTGTGTGTGTGTGTGTGGGGGGGGGGGGGGCTGACTTTGAATAAGGTATATAAGTTTTTTCCACTCAAGAGGTCATATTTATCATCTGATTTTGATACACTTTGGCATATAGACTTATATGATGAAGATCTCAAATGAGTTCCATAATGGGCAAGATCCGACTCATTTTAATGAGTTGATCCTGCGTCCATTGCCTTGTTTGATCGTTTTTAAGTAAACTAAGTAAAGGCACTGATATTGTGAAGATGTCTTATATGTATAAGATCTGTGCATATTAGTGAAATTCAGCACAGTTAGAAATAGTTTTCAAATCATAATGAACTGAAACAATTTTTGTTTTGTTTTTTAAATGCGTTCTTTCTCCGGAGTAAAATAAAACAAGGGACATAACCCATGATATTGACTATTGATAATCTCAGGTTTAGGTTTACAGAGTTCGTCCTCATTTATATAATTATGCAAACCAGAAGAAAAAAATAGAAAAAGAAGTGGAAATTTGAGTAGAACAAAAGAATAATCATCAACTTTAAAGTTGACAGAAATTTTTACATTCATGTTTTTGCAGTTTTATTGAGTTAATATTTTTAATTTGGGTAATTCAAAGTTTTGTGTCCTTTGTTTACACTCAAGTCTGTTGGGGCTTCTATGAAATAAAAACACTAATATAAACATTGTCCAACTGTTTTCGCATATCAGTGACAATATCCAACTGAATCTGATTGAAAAAGACGCTAAAAAACCAGTGTTACTTAATACGGTATTCAACATTTGGTTCAACATTTCGGGTCCTTTGTTGTTTCCATGAAAGGATTTTTTTCCCCCCATTTTATCTTTTGGAATCACCAACGATCTCATTACATCATCTAATACAATTAATGTATGATCTGTATGATTTTGTTCTCTATTTTTTGCTACAATGAAGTCATTACCATTCAAGATTTGTGTTGGGGGGGGGGGAGCGTTGAGAGAGAAACGTTAGGTTAGATCAGCGTACACTGTATAAGTCCATGCAGTTGGGGCACTGTGCGGATCATGGAGTTGGGGCACTGTGTGGGGCATGGAGTTGGGGCACTGTGGTGGAAGTTAGATCACAGTTATCCAACATACCATGACCATAATGATTTTACTCCTATTGATTGCATGTGACATGTCTCCTATTGATTGCATGTGACATGTCACCTATTGATTGTATGTGACAAGTCTCCTATTTTGATGAGAGAATTACTGTTTTGAAAATCATCTTAATGATCCATTACTGAAAAGGGCTATTTAGACTTGAAATCTACGAATGCATAACAATGGATATGATCTAGATTAACACATTTGCTTTCCTTGCAAGGTCTTAACACTGTTGGAAATTGTGAGAATAGCATAATCGTTATCCAATTTTGGAACATAACACCTATAAGATAAATAACGTGTCCAAACATTGTGAAAAATAATTAGAAAATTTATGATTTATTTCATTCGGATCATTTCTGCAGGGTATTAAATGTATATAGTTATTTTTTCACAGTGAATCGAATGCCAGTCACCACTCTTGCTAAACAGTTGGGCATTTTGATGACATTTGGTCATAACACCACTTATTCAGAGCCGGTTTAAGGCGTTGTGGGGCCCGATGCACTAACGATAGGGGGACGCTTATAGCTCAACAAATACACCCAGAAAGTAGTTTTTAAACTGTCCTTTAGATGTATATTATTATTATAGCTATATCAGACAAAGTACTGGATGGTTTAGACGATCTCTCTCTCTCTCTCTCTCTCTTTGGTATGTCTGTTTTAAAAAAATATTACAGAGCTCCATTATTGTCCATGCTATATTATTAAATATATCAGATGTGGAATACGAACGTTCGGCAGACCATTGATATGTTTCTGATGGCTGAGAGTGGAATACGAGGTGTAGTTAGCACGAATCAACACATATAACATTCAAAAACTTATGTATACTTGTTGGATACAAATATTCAGACAAACTCCGATGTTGAGCACAAAGGGTCTTGGTCAAGGTAATTCATTATGTACCTTGATCCCAACAATTATTATCGATAGAGAATGTCTCAGTACATGTCAGTAAAATTTCAGATAGGCATCTGGACTTGGGTCACAATTTTTACAAGTGGTTCAGTAACTATGAATTTAGTCCCAGTCTATTTTTGAAGAATTTTTACTCTCTCATTCAGTACCTATGAATGTAGTCCCAGTCTATTTTTGAAGAATTTTTACTCTCATTTTATTTGCGATACAAGAGTTTGATTTATGCATTATTAGTATTGATTTAAAGAAAATTGTGTATTCTTTAATATGTGATCATTAGACGTGGTTGTCTTTTTGTATTTTGGTTACAGTGCACAGTGAGTAATGAGGCATTGATACTGATCCGGCGGTTGGTAAGCTGGTTGAGGCTATGCGCTTGGCCATATATGGGTTCCAGCTTTAAAATATCCTATCACGTCTATAACTGCGTTCATAATAATTAAACTTTGCCAAAGAATAACATGTCTTTGAATCTTATAAATTAATACAAATTAAATATAAATTACCTCTTATTAATATTGTACAAAATAATATTATATGCACTGGAATTTGTTCTAAATGTCTTATTACTGACATTCCTATAAAAACTGCCATTAACTGTAAAATAGTTTGGGATTCATTTTAAAGTAGCAATTCATTTCTGACAAATATAGGATACACGATTCCATACGAAGATGTTTATTGAGTGAAAATGTGTTTCCAAGATGAGATTCAACTTTGTTTATTTACAATTTAGTACAAACAAGCCCCCTAGTCAATCCAGAATTAAAAATAATGTCTTCATTAGAACCAGGAAATATACACCCATGTTAATTTAAGATCTTACTTCCAATGCAAGCGTTTAAAGGAACGCTGCGCCCGAAATTATTGCTGCTTTAAGTGAAAATCGGAGTTTATTGAACCTTTTGTATTTTAAAATCTCTTTGCTCGTTGCTCATTGTGTGATCAATGTGATGGCGCATGCGTGCAACAAGTCCACAAAGATTGCAGTTCAGAGAACCAGTTATTAATGGAAACGAGATCATTTATTTATTTACTGAACATTTACTCTTTTTATCATCTACACAACCGTAGCAGTGTCACAGATATCCTCTTCAATTATGATTTCACCATCCATTTTCAACACAAAAGGTAACGCCAAAAATCAAAGTTAAGCAAACCTCAAAATAAGCAAGCCAACAATCCTTGAAAACTTAACAGGAATTCAAGCAAGTCTTGAATATAATGTGCAAAAAATATTTATTGTCACTTTGTAAATTTGATACATGAAGAACGAGAAGAGAAAAAATACAAATACTAAAAGACAAACATTTTAAACCTATACAAAAAAAATCCATCCTTGGTAATAATATAACCTTGTGATATTTTCCATCAAACACATGTCAGTATATTTCAGTTCTTCTTCAACAGAAGATAACCATTTTCAAGATAACTTAAATTACATAATGTGTCCATATCTTAATACCAATATCAAGCTCTGTATAAGAGATATTTCTGGTAGATATCAGAAGCGGAATTAACCAATCAAACGCTCAGCAATATTTGGTTTCTAGAAAATAAGGCTAGATTAAAATGCCATTGAAAACAAATTGTAGAAGAGTGAAATAACTAGTTGATAACGTTCAGATTAAATGGTATCTAGAGGAACGAATTAGGAGATGATCACTTACGACAAGCTAATCATCGTATACTTTATGCCACAGAAAACCTTATCCTGATCCCTGTTTCGTGTAAATATTTATAGTTTCTCTTTTAATGTTCTTCCAATCACTATATTTTATCCAGTGGTGGAGATAGTATAACAATGATTTTAAAAAACTCCACACGAGATTGAGTATTTTTATTCTTAAAAGGAAGAGAAATGTGAATTTCTTAAAGCTGCCATATGACTAGCTAACTTGTATGAATTGAAGATCTTGTTAGCATTTTGTACGAGTTGTTTCCCTTCTGAAAAGACAAACTCTTAATGACAAACGTCCTACATGAAATTGTAATTTCAAGTTTTTCTTCTATCTGATATTGGGGAATTTTCGAAGACGTTTCACACTATGCTATCTCAACCGCTTTTCAGATGGCTATTAATGTAAATGACGAGCTGGTTTCTAAAAACTTTAGCACGTTATTGACTTTTTCACAGTATAAATATATTGTTTGTGTCCACTATGTATTAGGCTTGTTCAAATGCAGATTTTATTCCGAGTTACAACAGCAAGTGATGACATGATGACCTTCACAGGGTTCATGGTAGCTGTTGAATATTCACAAACGAACTCAATACAGCCTAACAAACAATTTAAAAAATATAGAAATATCTCATCGAAGTACAACAATGTAAAATGGTGGTGACTCTCTCTCTCTCTCTCTCTCTCTCTCTCTCTCTCTCTCTCTCTCTCTATATATATATATATATATATATATATATATATATATATATATATATATATATATATATATATGAAAAGATTTTCCGTCTTTAATGGTATGATGTCCACACTGGGGCAATGGAGCTAATTCCAACGTTTGATGGTAAGATAAGTCTTGCCGAGAGCTTGTGTGCGATTTTCTTTAATTTTTCAGCCTAGCTTTGGCTGATATCGAACTATCAATAAATGTCTACTGTTAATATTAAAGAAGCATTAATTGGTTAGTGATCAAATATGTACCACACAGAAACAACAAATACAATTCTAATTAATTATGTTAGCTTTTCGATATAAATCAAAAGACAATGTTTAGCCTCAAATCAACAGAATCGACTCCTTTCCCCGAATTTGTGGAAAGATTGTAGTCGGACTGAAGCGTTTCTTATTTGTTTTACTGTAATAAGTTGAACAAATCTATCCGACATTCATTATATTACTGAAACAGTTCTAGTAGCTACATTTAGTTGGAAGAATCAAGCTGCGAACTATACAGATATACCCGAGATTATATTTTCTTTTGAGGTATAATGGTTGAAATGATTGTGATATGGGAACGAGTCAATGGTCCATGCGAATATACTACTATGTTACTATTTCCATTCATATTTTGTTAATAACACCTATTCAAACTCAGTTGATACAGTGAAACTATACAATTACTTTTCTGGAGAAAAAAATCAAACCGAACTTTTATGCAAATCATTTTGGTAGATTTTAATTTGAATTAATATGCAAATTTTGTATATATCTATGTATATATTACCCATGCTTAGTTGAAAAGCAAGGAAAGCTGTAGATGAAAATCCATTTATAACTTAAGATTTCAGGATTCAGGATTTTCGTTATACATTTTCAACCATCTCATCCAAAATTTAATTTGTTTCATGCTATTTATTTTTGTCATGGGCTAAAGCGCGATTGCTGATAGCAAATAAAAAAAGACCGAGTAAATAAGGCCGACACCAAGAATTATTTCCTCCAAAATTCTTTATCCACCAGGGAACAGTTCATAATGCCAGATGTAATTGTTTATCAGACAAGCTTAATGCGTTCGAGCTCAGAAGACTCAACGCATGCGTTGACTTCAGCCTGAATCAGAGAAAAATTAATTTGGCAAATATGAATATAAAATTGATTTTTACCAAATAGCATTGCCAAAATTCGGACTCCTGAAATTTGGAAGTAGGAAAACAGGACCGATTGATGATGGCCACCCAGATACTGAAATCCCGGTATTGTTCCAGTATTATCTAGAGAATTTCATTACTGACGACCGATTAAAGGGCTGCTCTAGTACTTTCCAGGATGAATACCGGATATTCCAGAATAACTATTAATGTTACCAAGTCTTTATAATAAGCATTTGGACAGATTGAAATCCAATCACGTGATGCAGAAAACTGGAAGTTATTAGTTCATAACACCAGCAAGGAATTATTCGTGTGTATTCATGCGCCCTTATTTTGTGATTTGACAATATTGTTTATAATAAAGTTCGATGATATATATATATTAAGATTTATAATCGTATTTATTACTATTTGCAATGATTAGATTTGGCTTTATATTTACAGCATTCATGAAGGCAAGTAGCTGGAAAATCAGTTTCACACTATGCATGAACATCCATTTTGTGATCGGTTTTTAAGCTCACGACTGTATTAATCCTGCATAAAATTTAATCCGTTTATACATAAACCATATTCTCCAGGATACTAGAAATTTCAATTGCCAAATTGCGTCGTTGATAGTTCTATTCATGATGAAATCAAAAAACATTATTCTTAGAATCTTTCAGTATCAATGGCTTTGAGAATACATCGCTGTATTGAACAACATGATGCCAGCTGTTTTTTTCAGTTAACACGGTTTTTGTCGTTACTGGATATACTTATTACTGATAACACATTAGGAAACATGTTTTTAATGCACGACAATAATGGGGTTTCCAGAATCGACGTACATGAAAGAAAAAAGTGGAAATTCAAGCATTACCAAGCTGTTGGTACTGAAAGGTTGGTATAGTTTGATTATACTGGCAAACCAGCCGTGAACAAAACGTAATCCGCAGGTTGATTATACTGTTAAACCAGTCGCGAGCAAAACCTAATCCAGAAGAGAAAAAATATTAGTTTGGTGCTTGAATTAAAGCTTGTCTTTTAAACAACTACAACAAAGTCAAAACAATTAATTAATCACCCCCAATGCATAAGATGCATGATTTGTAGATATTTCTGCATGAGTTTGTATCGATAATGGATGTTCATCAGGCGCATACTGTTCAACCGGTACAACCGCCACATTTTCTGCCGTACGAGGACGCTCTTGTCTATATATCCTCTATGTGTGGGTTTCTGAAAATTGGCCACCACCACTCTATCATTCAAGGGCTGGGTTGTACGGTAGTTTCCAAATCTTCGGTTAAAGTCCCCTCTTGACTGCAGTTTTGTCAGCTCGAACAACTGGAAGGAAACATACAACATGTTTAGACTGGATCTACTTTTTACGTCGGAATCATCCTTCGTTGCGTTGTCAATGTTAACTTTGTCATCTTAACGGTATCTCTCCAGTGGTAGAGAGGGTTAGTTCTATTAGTTTCAAAAGTTAATTCTCTTCTTCTGTGTGTAAATTCATTGCGTATATTAACAACAAAATTAACGAAGAACGCCACCCTTGAAATGAAGAAGCATTGACAGTATGCGTTTATAATCTTTTAGGCACGTTGCCATTTCTTGAATTGATTGCTGGTATAAATCAATATTTATTCCGAGTTGTGTGCTGTATGTTTTAATGGTGTTCGCCAACAAATTACATCCGGAAACGTAGGAAATGCAAGAGCGATATTAATTTGCTGAGTATTTTTTTCACACCATGATTCGGTTAATTGTACTAGACATGAACAAAATTTAAAAAAATAAAAAAAAAAAAAGAAAAAAAAAAAGAAAGAAAAAAAAGAAGGCAAAAGTATACAGGATCATGTATGAAACAGAACTTTGGACTAGTACCGTTCTTTCTGTGGCCATGATCGGATCCCTCAGGATTATCCAGCGTACAGACTCGTGGCATTCCGGAGTTGTTGTAGAACCGAAGTAAGTATAATACTCGCAGGGCTTATTGAAAAACATAGTCAAGTCAACGGATGTTGAAGCCTTCAGACCTGAACGAGAGGAAAGAGTCAGCTACAATTGGCGTCAACGGTATCTAAGGGATTCACCTGGTAACTATTTTAACACAGTCAGCTACAATTGGCGTCAACAGTATATATATGATTCACCTGGCAAATATTTTAACACAGATTGACGGCGAGATCAAAGTTCATGTGGAAGACTGTATATTGTAGATTCTGGAATTTGTAAATTGCAAAAGGCTGTCATATATGAAGTATTATTTTTGACCCATTTTCAAATTTTGCCCAGAGACACGTGAGCAAGAATGAACTTCATATGTCGGGTACCTTTTGATATGATTATTCATTTCAAACATCAACCCAATACCCCCAAAATCTAAAACTATATGCACACATATATATGATGAGCTCATCGATTTAATATTTTGACCTAGTCGTCACCTTTATTTCCGATAATACGTGTTGCTTGCTTAACTGCAATCTTCAAACTACACGCATCTTCAGTTTACACCGACACTGGACGATGTCAGGGCACTGTGAGTGCGTTATCGCTACGTCAGCCAAACCGACTCTGGCATGGTTTTCAAGATATGAATCAACGGTGCAGGATTTGAGTTCATAAAATTATGTCATCAGCCCGTTTCGCTCTCAGTGCGAGCAGCAGGAGGAAGTACCAGTCTGGCATGTTAAACGGCCATCATGATAGACATTGCTGTAAATCGAGTTTTTTTTTCTCACCAACATTCCTTGCAACATTTGAAATGTCACCAGTGTCATGTGTCTTGAAGACTGACAATGTCACCATGAAGATCGCAAATGTGGTGCGCTTACACCTTTGAAAGACGAGATATATTTGACTGCTCTGATCTATGTACCTGACAAGGTCGTTAATTTAAAATAACTGCATGGTCATATCACATTCGTTAGAATAAAATTACAACAGAAAACTCGAATTAATTAGACTCAAATAATAATAATAATAATAATGTGCTTATACGTTCCATTGATTAGGATATTTATTATTATTATTATTATTAATTAATTAATTAATTAATAATGCTTTCATGTAGCAGGTTCGTATATAAAACTTCGCAAAGACCTACCTACTAGCCTGATGCTTGGGATAAGTCGGTCTAGCAGTGAACTGAACTGTGTCGTCTCACCTTTGTATTTGAAAAAGTCTGGACTTTTCTGGAAAATCATAATATGAAATAATTTTATAAAGTTTTATTAGAACTTCCTTTAAAAAATAAACAAAAAAAACCCCACTTTATTGTTTGAAAACAAATATTGCCATTTTCCAAGTCTTTCGATATCATTTGGACTGGCACAAAGAACGAAACGCAACCAATACTATCGATATTGGCCCTCAGATTATTTGGTTGATACCATAATCTTTCTAAGAAGGGATCTAGAAGTCTAAGGTCAAGGTCAGATGTGCTAATGGGACAGACTCATAATCCTCAACATTTAACCCGTTCGTTTCAAAAGTACTCAAACATACCAAATTTAAATTGGCAATTTATTCAGAGTAAAAGCGGTCTTACAATTCAGCAGTGAAAGTGAACATTGGCATAGAATGAAACAGACTTAGAAAAAACTTAACAAACTAAAATCCATTCAAAACGAACTAAAATCTATTCAATGCTTGCAACACTGGCATAACAAATAACGAAAGGATAATTTAATAATATGTAGCAAGTGATGGAAAAGTATACCCAGATTCGAATGTACGTAGACCGTCACACAGCAGCCAGTATATTTACTAGGATATTATTTTCAAACGTACTGCAACTGCAAAACTGATAAACAGAAGGTTCGTTGAACTTTTTCACCTAATCTAGATGTGATTCTTTTCTCAAGCAGTGGACATCGATTTAGTGATGTGGTTCTGGGGATTAGACAAACGTACATCATGCCGTTGGTTACGACTAGTTTGAAATGTGAAATTGTGCACCGTCAGCATTGTTAATATATTGGAACTCATTTACCTTTTAAAAATGCGTATCATCTAACACCTGCGTTTCCGTGGCCATGGCACACAAGCCTCAGAAGGTAGGTGAAATATAAGATGCAGTCGTAAGTGTCATTATTATTATGCGGTGACAAATAATAGACCTGAATTAAGAGAAAATCTAACACGCATGCGCAACAGAAATGAACTACTGCCCACGTAGTATCCTGTATTAGATGTTAAAAGTATATGGTATGCAAATTGGAGTACATTCCTAGTTTTATTGTTGTGCGCAAAAGTGTGTTATGCGTCAGGTTTAGTTTTGGCGCAACTGTTCGATGTAGTAGCGTCAAAGGCGACACAGGTTCCCCTTCGATTTATATTGTACGATTGTTTGGAGTGGGGAGGTGGTGTGAAGAGGGATAACCGTTGCAAGAGAGAGAGAGAGAGAGAGAGAGAGAGAGAGAGAGAGAGAGTATTTAAGGAGAGGTAAAGGATAACTATACTTACAGTAACAAAAATTACAATGATCACAACGCCATCTTTCTCCCTCTCGGCCACTTCCAAGTTCTTGTATTTGTTGTTGGCAAAGACAAAATGAAGCTGAAAGATATATGTATGTATGTATGTATGTATGTATGTATGTATGGATGTATGTAAAATAATATAAGTTTCGTTATGACTTCTATCAATGCCTGCTGCTCCTCAGTGAACATATAATAAAACAGATTTGGGTTTTCCAATAAAAAAATAGAGACAAGCTTCTATGTGTACATATATGAATCTTTGGAGGTTAGATTCCTCGTTGGAAGATTATGTCAGTGTATAATTGTTATTTGGAGATTATATTCCTCTTTGGAGGTTTATCGCACTGCATGATTATTATTGAAAAGAATAAAGAAGACAATCATGAAAGCATGGATATCAAACCAAAGAAAAATCCAGTCTTTGTTACTTACCTCTCCGTCGTACCTTTGACCGTCGATGGTGTGTTCTGATCCTGCAGACATGACAGTATTTCCTCTAAAGTCCATGCCCTGGATGGAAATTAAGTGTGTCCAGCTCAGTAAACATTTACAAAATATATTAAAATAAATTAATATAAAATATTCATAGCATCCATCTGAGAAGCTTCTGAGAATAGACACTCACCCAACCACCCACCCACCGACACACCGAAAACAACAAATGAATGGACAACAAAAATGAAACAAATCAAGCTGCATCATCTACCCGTGATTCTCTATTCGAACGTAATTCTGAAAACCCTCAGCTGATTTACATCAGCTCCTGAGCGCGTTATTTTCCACTTTATTTGTATATGTTTACTAATATCCACTTCTGTGTGAATTGCAAAACGGACTCAGTAAATCGAGGCATCTGAAACATATAGTACCCTATATACCTGAGTATAAGACGCTTCCTAATGAGGACTGTACAGACCTTTGTCTGTCACTGCATGATCCGACACAAGGTCTGATAAAACTCTGAGAGTCATTTTTCACTATCAACCAGTGCGAAATTACCGCTCCAAGTAATACCATTTGCGACTGGTTGAAACAAAGCACACGAGCTTTATGATTTTCATTCCAGATCATTCCGAGATTTACACGGGATGACTGCATCCTCGAAATGAAGTAGAACCAGGCCTACATATCCCCGTCTCTAAGATAACTATAAGTCACTGCAACCTCTCCGAAAGTATGATTCAAAAAATAAAAACAATCTATAAATGCTTTGTAAAATAATTCTGAAGCAACGCAACTCTTGCATAATGGTGATATTAGTACTTATCATACGTTCGGAACGGTTATAAGATCACAGTGCAGAAAGAAACTTTAAAAGCTGGAGATTATTTTGTCATATGACCAATGGAATAGTGTAGAAGATAAGATAGAAGAAAGCCACAAATGAAAGAACGCGTGCATATTGAACCTCGATTAACAATTTAATGGAAACTGTGCTTAAAAGTATATATTAAAGTATTGACATTCAAGTCAAAATGGTAAATAAGTATTATTCAGATGTGTGCGAACCTGGGATGGAAATAAATGCAAAATGGACAAGCCAAGGTCCCTTAAAGAATTCTTACCTGAATTTCTCCAGGCCTTCCTTTTGTTCCTCCAAAGTGAAGGTGAAAATCATTCAGTTCAAAGGTGCCGTTTGTAAATGGTACATCCTTAATCTTTAAAGCGCCAGGATTGGAGAGGGTGAAAGTTGGTGAATGCCCTTTAATATATATATATATATATATATATATATATATATATATATATATATATATATATATATATATATATATATATATATATATATATATATATATATATATATATATATATATATATATATATATATATAATTCAATCGAAACGGACAGATACTCGATATGGGGCCCGTGTGGCCGACTAATCTGAAGTTCTCGCCTTCACATATCACCGACAACTCACCAGTGTCCGCGTGGGTTCAAGTCTCTGGCTCGGCCAACGTGGGTATGTGAGGAAGCTTGTAAGCAACTTCCCTTGGGTCGCTGGTGCTTCTCGGGGTTTTCCCGGGTTCTTATTCCACCAAATATTATTTCCGCCATATAGAGCATATCATCAAAGATAGCATATAATAGATCTTACAAGACAACTGTTTTATTTATTAATGGAGTAGGTAGCGTCTAAGGATATTCAAGGATTTGTTTGTTAATTATTTTTTTGACCTGCGCTTTCAAAAATTTAGTGTTGGTTTAATGCATCTTTTCTGCACATCGTGTCAATAAACCCTACCTACATACCTACCTAACTATATCACATACATACATGCATTCATACATACATACACACATAGATGTATGCGTGCATGCATGCATGCATCCATCCATCCATCCATCCATACATACATACAAGTAATGACAATCCTCGTGTTCCATAACCGTAATATTATGTGATTATTTCCTGCTGAAGAATCGTAGAGAAATGGCGAGAAAGAGATGTTGATATGTAGAATATTACCATATATTCAATGGTGTTCTATTTATCACAGTGTTATGATAAGTTCTCTCACCGTTGTTCTCAAATTCTCCATGTACCGTGTGTTCTTTAAAGATGAATTGTGGGCATACGCAGTTAGATCCATACTGTACTTCGTTGGTTCTTATGTCAATCGGGGACTGATGAATCCCGGAACATTCAGGAAAGGTCAAAGGCCAGTTGTAAATACCTGAGATTGATTAAAACGTTGCTAAGGGAAAAATTAAATGTCATATACAAATATGAAGGAAAATGTCATTTAATTTATGAACGCCAAATTCCGTTATGGGAATTTGCAAAATGACTCATGAGTGAATCAGCACTAATGTGTGTGATGATCATGCATGCACCTCGAATATGATATCGGAAACGATGTTACGTGCATTTTCGTCGCTGTAAGCAACCACTTTCACCAGAAGATGTGTTTCTAGGAACGTTTAAAGACGATTATCAAATACTTGCCATTAATCTGTTCAAGTGTTAACTTCAGCCTCTTGACTCATCTACGCTCTTTGTTTCATTGCATGATGAATCATAGGTACTCAATAGTTTTGAACTTTGAAAATTTCTATAACAGTATATTCTTATTTGTCTAAATAAGCACAAAAAGTATCACAAATGTTATCTAACCGTAGTAACAACATAAATGCATAATACAGATGTTACCGAACTCTAAATACAGCAAAAATGTATCACACGCTTTATCTAACTCTAATTGCAACCGAAATCTATCAAACACATGATGTCTAACTTAACAAATATGACCTAACTTTGCAGCAGGACTTTTCACACAAACGTTATCTGAATTTGTAACATAAATGTATCACACGAGTTATCGAACTATAATTACAACATACATTTATCAAACACATTGCTTAACTTAAATGTATCACACAAATGTGACCTAACTTTGCAGCAGAACTTATCATACAAATGTTATCTGATTTTGCAACATAAATGTATCACACAAATGTTTTCCAGTTTCGCAATAATAATGTACCGCACAAACTTTATCTAGCTTTGAAACAGAAAGTTATCGCTTACCAAGTTTATTTAACTTTGCAAAAGAGAATTATCGCATGCAAAGTTTATTTAAAGTTGCAACAGACATGTATCACACAAATGTTATTTAACTTTGCAACAGAAAGTTATCGCTTACAAAGTTTATTTAACTTTGCAACAGACATGTATCACACAAATTATATCTAACTTTAAATGAAGATGATAAGGAGGACTCGGAGTTTGCCAAGTAAATCGATTAAATTTTGTCTCCCTAACTGCCTTCATACATGTTGCCAAGTAAATCGAGTAAATTTTGTCTCCCTAACTGCCTTCATATCTGTTGCCAAGTAAATCGAGTAAATTTTGTCTCCCTAACTGCCCTCATACATGTTGCCAAGTAAATCGAGTAAATCTTGTCTCCCTAACTGCCTTCATATATGTTGCCAAGTGAATCGAGTAAATCTTGTCTCCCTAACTGCCTTCGTATCAGTTGCCAGGTAAATCGAGTAAATCTTGTCTCCCTAACTTCATTCATATCTGTTGCCAAGTAAATCGATTAAGTCTTGTCTCCCTAACTGCCTTCATATATGTTGCAATGATTAATTCTGCCTACTAAAAACTGAGTTAATCTTGTTAACGTAATCATTGACGCAGTGACCTTGTAAACGTAATCATTGACGCAGTGACCTTCTAAACGTAATCACTGACGCGCTGACCTTCTAAACGTAATCATTGACGCACTGACGATTTGCAATTCTGGATAATTACGACACACACACACACACACACACACACAAAAGAAAAACAATCATTCCGATTGTAAAAATGTTGTTTAAAATATAATATCCTATTTTAAACCATTTTGCCTCAGACGGAATATACAGCTCCTCCATGCTCTTGAACTATTACCAGAGTTTGAGCGAAATCATAACACAAAAGACAACGGTATGTATCTGGTGGAAACAGCCACGATGTTCATATGACTTCGAAAACTTTAACATACAATCTTGAACAAAATATTATTTTCAATGATGGCGATGACGACGTCGTCGCTGAAATTCGATACCTTTATATACTTGTATGATGATGCCTGAGGAAAAAAAGATACAAATGATCAGGTTTTACGATTGTGAGTATTCCTTTGGGTTTTAGCTCCAAAATACCGACGATATAAGGTCAGATCTTCACAGGTCAAGGTCGTTTGAATAAATATTCTTTATTTTACATTTTCGAAAGCTACTGTTGGTGGGCTATGTTGATGGGGTGTAATCAGCCATCTTCAAATGACTATTTTTAAATATCCACGAATATGCTGAAACCCATTGTTTTGCACCTCTACTGACCCACTTTAGAACCCCACGACTGATACGTGCTATCTGGAGTGGTCACCAAACCATGGCTGAAAAAATGTAATCTTGCATTATTCACAAATATCTTACCGAGAGGATTGGAGCGGTCCGGATCGTAGTTAAATCTTTTCTTTGTGTCAAGTATCCATTTGTACAAGGTATGAGTGCTGACCAAGCCTACATCTAGCATTAGTAACAGCCAGATCGATCGCTTCATTTTTACTTCCGCTCTAAATAAAAAGTTTACAAATATTCGTCTCAGCTTTCAATTCAGTTCAATGAGAGAGAGAGAGAGAGAGAGAGAGAGAGAGAGAGAAATATTATCTTTTCTGTGATTCGCATATTAACCGCAGATAAACGTATTAACAGCAAAGAGTACATAAAGTATAGATGGAATACCTTTTAGCACTACCTTGTGTTGCCTTATAATAGGTTCGAACGCACTAGTTTGTATCAATGTTTTAAATAGGAAAAACAAAATCTGCAGTTTTTCCAAGATATGAACTAATTATTTTTTTATTCCATTTCTGAAGATCATGGCATATTTATAATTTTCTTCTTTTCTGATGTAATTCCTATTTTTGCCAAAAGGTTCCCATGATGAATTAGAATTCAACTTTTTAAAAAAAAATGTTTTGTTTGTTTGCGGTTATTTGGGTATTTTACAAATGTTATATCTGTCTGGTGTAACTTTATTTGTGTATTTAAACAAATGAAGCTAATTGTAGACAAATCGGATGGAAGGAAATCATTGCACATGTCAAAGTTTGAATATTGTCTGTGTGTGTATGTGTGTAATTTAGATTTTTAACATAGCTTTAATAATTTGTCAGCCATATTACGTCAATGTCTGCAGTGTGGCAGTTTGTAGTAATGTTTAGCACTGGGGCATCATGTCGCAGACATGTAGCATCATGTCCCACCAAGTCACATTATCCTGACACCAGGCCGACCAGTCCTAACAATAACCTCTTAATACTGAGCTCCTAGCGAGGCACATGTTAGTACCATTTCTATAAGTCTTTGATACGATTCGGCCGGAGATCGAACCCCCGACCTCCCGCATCCGAGGCGGACGCTCTAACGACTTGTTGTTTCTAAGCCCAGGAGGCAAGTACGCTCGACCCCTCCAGATCCGTCCCTATAAGATACCAAACACACACACACACACACACACACACACACACACACACACACATATATATATATATATATATATATATATATATATATATATATATATATATATATATATATATATATATATATATATATATATATATATATATATATATATATATATATATATATATGTATATGTATATGTATATATATATATATATATATATATATATATATATATATATATATATATATATATATATATATATATATATATATATATATATATATATATATATATATATATATATATATATATATATATATATATATATATATATATATATATATATATATATATATATATATTATTTGAAATTAAAACCACACTGCATAGATAATGTTGATAAGTAGGGCAAAAACTTATACTAAAAGTATATGATTTTAAGAATTGTTTTATAAGGTTTTTCCTATTCAACCGCTGCTTATTTTAAGTGTTTCATGAAACCCGAATTCTCGCCTGTGCAGGGAGAATAATGAGGGACTGGAACCACTAGCAGATCAAGGTACAGTCTGTTTGCATATAGCAATATTGTACCAAAGTATCAAATAAATACAACAATTGATGAAGAATCAATGTCTTTCAAAACCTCGATAACGTGTTGATAACGCTACCGTTGACGTCGTTTGAAACTTAATACATTTCCTCTGCCTCGTTATTCATAACCAGACTAAAAGTCTTCGATGACCTGGGTCACTCTGGTTGAATTTCACTGTGTATATTTTGAGATAACGACACTCATTTCAGTGAGGGCAGAGAGACGAGGAGATAAAACATATTATTTAGAAATTATGCAAATACAATTATCTTATTTCATTTCTGTCCTCTTACACTATTGAATTTCCTAATAACTTGCTCAGAGTTATCACTTAATAAATAAATAAATTAAAAACATCAATTTGAATGGTAACAATTAGTTTGTAAACTATTTCAAATTATTAAAGAATGTATATTCTGCAGTAAGTATTTTTCTTTCTTCTTACCAATAATTTTTGGGGATTAAACTGAGAATGGCTTAAAGCATGCTAGAAAACGACCATATCGTCGAATAATGAAACATTTCAAGAATAATTCTTAAGTTATACCAAAGTAATGTTTAAAGAAGAACACGCGACCATATTTTTGATGTAAACATTAGCATGATTTAGAGCAAAATCCTTTCAAGTCCTCAAAGCCACGCAAGAGCAAATGTTTAAACTTACTTTTTGAAATCCGTGGACTTGTAACCGTGTTGAAACCCTGCTTTCCTGGCAGCCTTGTGGGTATGTACAAGGGACGTGCCTCTGAACGGGGTTAAATAACAAATACTACATTTTGAAAGGTCCTAACTTTCCTAAAATAAATTGACCTCAAGCGAGGAGTAATATTTTCCTCACATAATGTAGAACATGTGGGGATGACGCAAAACATTTTTCTTATTCCACATATGTACAAGTATGAGATTTTTTGGACACCGGCACTGTAATGTCAATTGAAACTCATTTCCTCCACGAATGACACTTTCGTTTGTATCTTCTTTTTTCGTCCTGACAGTAATCTTAGTGGAAGAGTGAATTTTTCATGGCCTTTGTGACCTGTCTTTGATCATAATATATGTTAAGCCATGAGGTATCAACTGTTCGTAATGTGCCCAGTCAGGGAAATCAGAAATCTTGTTCCCGCCACGTTCAGCCACCAAAAATATAGCGAGTATCGCGTAGGATGTAAGGCACAAGTGATTCAGAAAGCAATAAAACTGTCATATTCTAGCCTTCATTACTTTCAAACAGCGTATGAAACGTTAACCCCAGTGCCAAGTATGCAATTCAAATATAAATTTTATTGCATCACCAGTCTATATTTTATTTGTTCTGTAGTTTTGTTAACTGATCTTTTTATAGATGATAAACCTTTAGGTAGGAATCAGATGATATCAGCTTTCTGTCTTAGCTTCCATGGCAATGAACTTGGCAATATTAAATGATCACCATTCGGAACCTTTGAATGCTTCGGATTCATAGCATGATACGTGTAAATATGCATTTAGTAAGCCAGATTAATTAAGACTGACGCAAGTCATTTACAAAACAATAAATCTGTTACATTCCAGTTTTCATTACTCTTAAGCAGCATGCAAAAAGGTTGGTTCTGTCAAAGCTATCAAATTAAAATTTTATTGCAGCACCCGTCTACATGTGACTGATTCCGTATTTTTTGTTTAAAAAATGAGATCGTATACGTAATAGTATGACTCATGTTTAGCTTTGCCGTCTGTATTGTCTCTTCCACGAAAACGATCATGTGAATATTGCAAGATCTCTCGCTAAAAGTTTGAATTTCTTGTGATTTTCTTTAGCTATAAGAAGATTAGTTTTGATTCACACGTTTTCCTAATGTATGTTATGAGTGCAGAGCGAAAACGTTTCGAAGAGTTAATAGCTACCGATTCAAACATGTTACTGAGAAATTGAACTTTAACAGTGTGTTGGGAAAATTATATTAAATCATTTTTGTTTATTCATTTTGTGTATGTTTTTGTGTTTTATGGCACATCAACACAAGTAGGTTATTCAGTTTCAAAAGCCCACTGGATTAAAGTCCTTTGCCAAAAGACACACCACTGTAGCCAGCTTGGGCTGATCAGCTGCTAGGATTACAACCCGTGCCCTTTCGGTCACAATTTCGGCCCGCTAACTACTGCACTACGTATGCCCTGCCTCCATCGGTCGAAAATGCAGAAGACTACCTCTGATATATTCTACATTCCCGAGCCCACAATTGGGGGTGGGGGTACGAAAAGCTTGAACATAAACACATAAGCTTGCATACTTTCTAAAACAAGATAAAGCAGCAACACAGAGAGACTGTTTATTTACCCGACCCTTAAATGTACATAAATCTATTATTTATCTTTAGGTTCGTCGGCACTCCCACCACTCTTTACGAAAAGTCTTTTCATATCTCCCGAAAACTCAAAATGAAATAACAAAACATTTGCGTTGTGTCACATAATCTTGACTTGTAACTGAAGAGTCCCAGGAAAACGTGATTTAAAAAAGGGAAGTGGATAGAATTCTCAAGTTGGCTTGAAAATTGTACAAACTTGCCGCGTACAAATCAGTCATTGTACAAGCTGGAAAGGTATGCTGCTTTAATAGTTTATATGTTCACCATCTGTACAGGGAAGTACTCATTTACTATAAATGCTGTATATGTACATAGTGAATTTATAAGTAAGGATTCGGTAGAAGATATATCTGACCCCTTTGATCGCAGTACCATTTAGAGTTGCTTATATTTTTGTTTACACAAACTGATGGCAAACTGTGGCAGATGAAGATGCGTATACAATGATTTTACATTGGCTCCTGCTGCTGCCACTCATTTGACTATTGTGCACAAAATGCAAGTGATTTTTGCAATTAGACAGAGAAATGTGCTTATATCGCATGGCTTGAAGACATCATTCGGTCTAAGAACTCGATGCAGCTAACGATAACAGTGATGTCATACATATATTGTATCATAAAATTATTACAAATTATGCGAAAAACTTTTCCATCATTATACTATATCACGACATTTTCCAACATTATACTATATCATTTCTTGAGTTCAGCACACAAAATATGATAAAGACGGCTTTTGCCCTGCCTTCATTTTAGTCTAAAAGCATCATTATCACCAAACATTTAGATGTAAATCAATATATACATTATTTAATCTGAGATAATTTGCCATAGTTTGCCAATCATTTTTATGTAAAATCTTTGTTGTTGTTGTTGTTGTTGTTCTAGGGTTTAACGCCATTTTTCAGCACAAGATAGACTATACATGGCGGCCAGTATAACTGGTGGAGGAAGAACCCTGGAAAACCCAGGGAAGAACCACCGACCCACGAGAAGCTACTGGCAGGCTTTCCCACGTACTCACGCTAGCCGAGCCATGGACTCGAACACACGCAGACAGAGGTGAGAAGGCAGTGATCCGGAACGGTGAGCGCTTTAGACCACTCGGCCACTGGGGGCTCCCTAAAATCTTTGTAAAAGTATCGCCATCTGCAACCATTCGCCATCATTTCTGTGTAAATAAAAATATAGGCAACTCTAAAAAGCAACACGATCAAAGTGGGCTACTGAGCTAAAGCCAATCATAATGATAAGGATTCTATCAATGCTTTCTCCAATAACAAAATGTGCAGACTAAATTACTTTCCTGGCGTGAATGATGGCAACGTTATAATCTCGTTAAAAGAATGACAAGGTCTGCACATTTCACGTTATACTACTGGAAAAGCGCGTTAGGTTATTGCAATAGTTACACGGGAAATGTATAGCTCCCTTTTGATCTGCTACTTAATTGGACATGTATATAATTACTTATTTTAGACTTGATCATGTGAATTAACGACAATCAGCTTAGTTGTTGTAAACTCAGTTTAGAAAATCACACCAAAATATTTTCTAAAACAGTATTTGCATAGAATATGTGTATAACAGACTGCATGAAATACCAAAACAAAATTGTGCTAGACATAGAACAAGACGCATATGAAACAAATTGAACAAAAACAAAAAACGACGTCATTTTGCTTACATGTATAGAACCTTAAAAGTGTTTTGGGTCCTTGACTTAAACATTTTAACATTTATATCAATAATTCGGTCAAGACCGTTGCGTAATAAATAGGACGTTTGAGTTGCCACAAATACACCTGACCCACAACTAGTGCTTGTAAACATGCCCTGAATAGACGATAAACATGGCAAATACTGGGGTCATTGAAGACCATGCTAACAATACGATTTTCACCAAATAAGCTGTTCTGTTCGCAAAGCAGTCAATATATCTCAATTGTTCTTATAAAGATGCTTTGATATACCTCGGTTGTAGTTATAAATAATGTTCGATATGCCTCGGTTGTAGTAATAAATAATGTTCGATATGCCTCGGTTGTAGTTATAAATAATGTTTGATATGCCTTGGTTGTGTTATACATATGCTTAAATATATTTCTTCAGTAGCAAGTACTCTGGAATATATTTATAACCTGCGTGTATGAATATTTGGTTCCTAATTTCAAATGATTTAATACTGAAATTAGCAGACATTTTTATAATACAGAAATTTACAAGTCTCAGTTGGTATTCGGTATCGGAAAAGAGGCAGAATGACAGATATATGTGTTCTCTCTCTCCCTGTCTCTCCCTTTCTCTCTGATATATATATATATATATATATATATATATATATATATATATATATATATATATATATATATATATATATATATATATATATATATATATATATATATTGCTCCCCACCCAATTTCATCTCTAAATATATTTTGGTTTTTATCCGTAAAACGTACCAGCTGACCACTTCCCCCCCCCCCATTAAAAAGAGAAACAATTCTGCTTGCGCGCCTGTTTCTAAGTTTTTTTGAGATTCCCCCGCCATTCAACATGCATTAATCCAGAGTGTATATTTATCCTGACCGGTTTGTAGTGCTTGTCTGATGGATGTAAGTTGACTCTTTCCCTGGTAAAGACCTAGTTGAGCTCGAAACGTTGGGAAACTGTTTTGTATTTGCGTCGCTATAGATCTCTCGATCTCTCTCTCTATCTATATATGTATGTATGTATGTATGTATGTATGTATGTATGTATGTATGTATGTATGTATGTACGTACGTACGTACGTACGTGTGCGTGCGTGCGTGCCTGCGTAAGAGAGAAAGAGAGAGAGAGAATTTTCTTATCTGTGAAGAAAACACTACTGTTTAATTAGGAAAAATCATTTTAAAAAAACATGACTTATAAAGTTAGGTTCTTTTATTAAGTATGGCATTCATATATTGCATTTACTAATGCATTCATATATTACATTGACTGATGTATCCATATATTTCATTGTATAATATTTACATATATTGCAATGACTACTGGATTCATATATTGCATTGACTACTGCATTCATATATTGCATGAACAAAGGAAACCCCCCCAACAGCTAGCATTTCTTCGGCACTAAGTGGACATTGGTGCATGCTTTGATTTGATACCGAAATTCCACACAAAATGCTGATTATATCTCACACTTTCCTGGCAATATGTGGAAAGCCGTCTCCATTGTTTTATATTAAACTTTTAGAAAAAAGCATTTCGTCCCTTTTATTGACAAATATTGCTGCTCCAAAATGCTACTTTTACCAAGGTACTTCCACGCTTGTGGTAATATTATCGTCATATTTAACCGATAGATTCACATATAATCGATATAACATCATTCGCGATATATTTACACAAATGCGATACCCTTGACTAGCCTAGACAAACATACTATAATGACTCCTTTACATGCTGTTCGAGCGAAATGTTCAACAAAAGTTTGAAGCAACCAGTGTCTAAGTTATAAAAGTACCTGAAATAAAAGGACAATTAAACATGATTTACAAACCATGAGTGTGCGTGAATAAAAAGAACAAATCCATGCATCGTCATGGAATTTAATTTTGTTTCTTCATTCTACAGGAAACAGCTGATGTATCTATATAATGTTTAAGGTTTTTTATTTGAAGAGTATCCATGTTGATGGTGCAAAAGGAGCTAGACGAAATAAAGTATTAATAATTTTATACTGCGAATTATATATATATATATATATATATATATATATATATATATATATATATATATATATATATATATATATATGTATGTATATATATGTATATATATATGTATATATCTATATATATATATTTATATATATATATATATATATATATATATATATATATATATATATATATATATATATATATATATATATATATATCTCTATATATTATTCTTGGTACACACACACACACACACAGATATATATATATTATATATATATATATATATATATCTGTGTGTGTGTGTGTGTGTGTGTGTGTGCGTGCGATGGCTCTGCAAGTCTTTGCTATATACATGTGACGTATCAGCGACTACTCATCAAATCGAAACTGAAAAACAAAGCGCAGTTTGCAGGGTTACATTTTTAATTTGCCTTTATTTCTTAAGTTCAGCCAAGAAGACCGAGTTACAATAACTAGGACTTGTTAGTTACGACAGGTACACTCGTCCTCCCGATTACATCTGTAAACAGGCCTTCAGTCAAAGATTAGGATAAAGTGAAGTGCACTATAAATGTATACATAGGCCAGCGATGACTAAGCCGATGAAAATTTCACTCTAAAGATAATACTCCATTTTCTATGTGATAAAAACACACACATCTTTAAATCGAGTCGAAAATAGGATATAATTGTGTACCAAGAATAATAGTAACAAAACATTTGGACACATCGCTATTGTTTGCTGTAGAATACAAGCCGAAAATGTTGTTGCTGTGGGGTTTAACGCCATTTTTCAGCACAGGATAGGCTGTACATGGCGGCCAGTATTAATGGTGGAGGAAGAACCAGGGGAAACCCCTGGAAAGAACCACCGACCCACGAGAAGCTAGTGGCAAGCCGAAAATGTGCTATTGCAATGAGACGTTAATAATTTACAGTATAGTTTGTGTTTGGACCAGCGTACCGTTACCCTGGGGAATTTTACACACACAGAAGTTGTAAATTGCATGTTGACAATATCCTTCTTATATATTATAATTCAATGCATACAGAAAATACTGATTCATTGCGTGATCGATAATCCATCAATCAATATAAGATCAAATTAAATATTTAAAGCATAAAATTTCTTTTCTGAAATTTTTTATAAACAGATACAAACCCTCTCTCTCATACATACACATACACACTCACACAAATACACACACAAACACACGTCTGAACATTATAACCATACCTCGGAATTTCTTGACACTTTCTTAAGTGTAGACAAAAATCAATATAATATATTAATCCATATTCTTGTATAAAACCATTGCATTTAAAATTGCATATTACATCGAACATTACACGTTGCATTGAAAATTGCACATTACATTGAAAAGTACATACTGCATTGAACATTGCACATTACCTTGAAAAGTATATACTGCATTGAACATTGTACATTACCTTGAAAAGTATATACTGCATTGAAAATTGCACATTACATTGAAAAGTACATACTGCATTGAAAATTGCACATTACATTGAAAAGTACATACTGCATTGAACATTGCACATTACCTTGAAAAGTATATACTGCATTGAACATTGCACATTACCTTGAAAAGTATATACTGCATTGAAAATTGCACATTGCATTGAAAAGTATATACTGCATTGAAATTGCACATTACATGGAATATTGCACACTACATTGAATATTGCTCATTACATTGAAAAGTGCATGATGCATTGCAAATTGCATAATGCATTGAAATTGAATGTTGCATTGACAGTTGTATAATGTATTGAAAATTGCATACTACATTCAAAATTGAATACTGCATTGAAAAAATTGCACATTATATTGAAAAGTGCATATGGCATTAAAAATTGTATACTGCACTGAAACTTGCATACTGCAATGAAAATTTATTACTGCATTCAAATTCCACATTACATTGAAAAGTGCATATGGCACTAAAGTTACATACTGCATTGAAAATTGCATACTGCATTAAAAATTGCATACTGGATTGAAACTTGCATACTACACTGAAATTACATACTGCATTGAAACTTGCATACTACACTGAACTTACATACTGCATTGAAACTTGCATACTGCATTGAAGTTACATGCTGCATTGAAACTTGCATACTACACTGAAATTACATACTGCATTGAAACTTGCATACTACACTGAAATTACATCTGCATTGAAACTTGCATACTGCATTGAAGTTACATACTGCATTGAAACTTGCATACTACACTGAAATTACATACTGCATTGAAACTTGCATACTACACTGAAATTACATACTGCATTGAAACTTGCATACTACACTGAAATTACATCTGCATTGAAACTTGCATACTGCATTGAAGTTACATACTGCATTGAAACTTGCATACTCACTGAAAATTGAATACTGCATTGAAACTTGCATACTACACTGAAATTACATACTGCATTGAAACTTGCATGTTGCATTGTAAATTGCATAATGCACTGTAAATTGAATACTGCATTGAAAATTGAATATTGCATTGAAATTGCACATTACATTGAAAAGTACATATGACATTAAAAATTGCATACTGCATTGAAAATTGCATACTGCATTTAAAATTGAATACTGCATTGAAATTGCACATTACATTGAAAAGTGCATATGGCATTAAAAATTGCATACTGCATTGAAAATTG
Source organism: Sinohyriopsis cumingii (assembly GCA_028554795.2). Lineage (NCBI taxonomy): Eukaryota > Metazoa > Mollusca > Bivalvia > Unionida > Unionidae > Sinohyriopsis > Sinohyriopsis cumingii. The sequence continues at coordinate 23,548,149 of CM068834.1, forward strand.
CATACTGCATTGAAAATTGGATACTACATTCAAAATTGAAATACTGCATTGACAAAATTGCACATTATATTGAACAGTGCATAAGGCATTAAAATTGTATACTGCATTGAAAATTTATTACTGCACTGAAATTGCACATTACATTGAAAAGTGCATATGGCACTAAAGTTGCATACTGCATTGAAAATTGCATACTTCATTGAAAATTGATACTGCATTGAAACTTGCATACTAAACTGAAATTGCATACTGCATTGAAACTTGCATACTGCATTGAAGTTACATACTGTATTTAAACTTGCATACTACACTGAAATTACATACTGCATTGAAACTTGCATACTGCATTGAAAATTGAATACTCTATTGAAATCGCAGATTGCATTGAAAAGTGCATGAGGCATTGTAAATTGCATACTGCATTGAAATTGCATGCTGCATTACCAGTTGTATACTGCATTGAAAATTATATACTGCATTGAAAATTGCATACTGCATTGTAAATTGTATACTGCATTGTAAATTGCATACTGTATTGTAAATTGTATACTGCATTGAAATTGCATGCTGCATTACCAGTTGTATACTGCATTGTAAATTGTATATTGCATTGTAAATTGCATACTGCATTGTAAATTGCACATTACATTGAAAAGTGCATATGGCATTAAAATTTGCATACTGTATTGAAAATTGCATACTGCATTGAAAATTGTATACTACATTCAAAATTAAATCCTGCTTTGAAAAATTCGCACATTATACTGAAAAGAGCATATGGCATTAAAACCTGTAAACTGCATTGGAAATTGCATACTACATTGAAAATTTATTACTGTATTGAAATTGCACATTACATTGAAAAGTGCATATGGCAATAAAGTTGCATGCTGCATTGAAAATTGCATACTGCATTGAAAATTGAATATTGCATTGAAACGTGGATACTGCATTGAAATTGAATACTGCACTACAATTGTATACTGTATTAAAAATTGCATACTGCATTGAAGTAACATAGTGCATTGAAATTTGGAGACTGCATTACAATTGTATACTGTATTGAAAATTGCATACTGCATTGAAAATCGCACATTGCATTGAAAATTTAATGTACTACATTCAAAAGGAAACATTTTTTGACGTTTTCAATTCAAGTTTGGGTGAGATGAGAGCGGAGACATTCATTTTTATGCACGTAACATATGTATCATTATAAATATCAACATAACTTTGCTACGGATTTATTTTATGAAATGCAATTTAGAATATAGATTAGCTTTAAGTATCATGTATTAGAAAGGAACACAATCACTCCATAGAAAAAGACTTCTTGAACACGTCCATGTTTAAGACTACTATTTTGATACTATCACAACAGCCTGATGACATCTCACCATTTCTTGACATGATGGATGTCTGGACGTTGGGTGGGGCGAGATTGGCGAATTTCATTAGCATTGTGGAGTTCAGACTCTGATAATTCCTCACAAAACATACTTATATGGAATATTGCATGTACGGTGGACAAAAGCCATCAAAAACAGAACATATTTTGAAAAAGAGATATTTGCAATATTTAAAGAGAAATAAGAGGGAAGTGAACTTGACTGAGCCAAGTCTTCAAAATGGAGAAGACAAGGCATCCTGAAATAGAGAAGTGACTCACTATGAGAACAGACTAATGAACACTAGTGGGAAAACTACTGAGGAGAAAATGAAGGAAGATGTATAGACATGCAAGGGTTTTTCGGCAAATCA
>CM068834.1:23554909-23559909 GCA_028554795.2 Sinohyriopsis cumingii
TGAGGAAACGCGCGTGACTGTTTAACACTATTGCTTTGAGAGCGAAATTCACGTACGACATGACGCGAAGTAAACCCGGCCCTAGTCCAAGGCGAACGAGGCAACCGCCTTGGGTCCCGCGCTCTCAGGAAATCAACTCAGCAATCCAATTGCTTTGCTTTGGGGCCCAGAGCTCATCGCTTGCTGCCTTGGACCCCGCATGTTGTCTTGGGCCCCGCACATTCTAGGGCCGGCCTGACGCGAAAAATAACATCTCGAGAAACGTTACCCAATAAGTGTATGTCACATGTGTATTATTGCCACACGCGTTCTTCATGTCAAATATCTGCGCCTTATAACCGTTGAGCTTTTGATGATTCCATGTAAAGAAGTAGTCCAAACCAAATTGCCACCAATCACTGATGCGAGGGCAATGATCATTTTGTAGGCAGTTAGCTTTGACATATTTTTTTTTTTTACGCCGCTTAAACGAATAAGACGGCTCTAAGTGCAAACGTTACTAATGCTCGATTTCTTATCCTAAATTACGTGCAAACTACCGCAGTGTATAATAATGTAGATACAAGATCGGCGTATGAAAACCTGTTGTCCATCACTGTTTAAAAAAATGCGATGGTGTCCTACCTAAAAAGTCAAGACCGTCACATCATATTATTTCTATAACTGTGTTGAATTTCAAAGGAGTGCACTTTAGTCCAAATTATTGCCACTTATTATGAAAAATGCTAAATAAATATTCAAGGTTTATGAAAATCGTTCTCAGTATCAAATTAATCGGAAAAATCATGCAAAATGTTCTCTGTTAACACCAAACTATATTTTACAACAATCATGGATATCTTATGGATTAAGTTGAATACAAATGTGGCTGTGATTGTTTGTCCGTCTGTTTGCTTTCTTACATTATAAGCCAGTGTTGGCTTTATATTGACACAAATGTAAAATTCATGAAAACATTTACATTGAATACATTGAAGACAGCAGGTTTATGACCCTTGCAATACATTACACCTTCAATAAATATATAATAAAAGACAAGGTAAGCAATTGAGAATGTTCATTTTTTACACCTAGCCATAATTTTTTTTTTTACACTGACACCTTTCAGTAATCTTTGGTATCATTTTAGTGCTGATACGTGTGTCTTGTAAACGATTTATGACAGAACTGTGTACGTAACAGCTACGAAAAGCTGAGAGCACGAGACTGACAAAATGTTATGACCTAGGTCGGATAGAATTACGCTCGCCGCTGGTCATTGATATCTAACTGACCTTTGAAATATTATTGGGACATTGTCACTCCAAACCGAAGATTTCAGTAAATATTTTTATACACACATAAGTACCTTTCACACATAAAACGTCACGACTTTACATTTGAAAGAATATTTTCAAATGCCTCTGTAGATTTTAGACAAATTTTGTCCATGTCATAAACCAGTGTAGTCAAAAGTTTATTTCTAGTCATCGGTGTGTAATATCTCAAGTTCGTTGACTGGCCAGCACAGAAGGAAAGTAGTTACATGATAATAACATTTCTGCCAATAAGCGATTGGCTCAAGACTGTCGATTACATTAACGACAAAAGCCTAAGTAAAGTCTCGAGAGACACTTAAAATTCGTCTTTTGCACGTTGTTGTTGTTTTGACTTAACGCCATTTTTCAGCGCATGAAAACCCGGTAAGAATCAACCACTCACGGGAACCTAGTGGCAGCTTTCTCAGATATCCACACTGGCCTAGCCCGAGACTAGAACCCACACGCACAGAGGTGAGATGGCAGCCTTTCATATTTAAGCTAGCGACTGTTTCGTATTAAAGCTAATTGCTTATGAAAATATCTTCTGAAATCTTCGATTTGGCATAACAGTATTCCAGTAAAGCTGCTCAGTCCTTTAAATTCCTATTTCCCTGTGCAATCGTGGTCCAGTTCGCACAGACGCGCAGTCCTGTCCGACCAGACCAGAACTATTCACAAAATTTTATTTAGCTAGCAACTTGTCAAAGGTGTTTCGCATTAAAAAACTCGTTGAGAGGAACACATTCTCTACATTAAAATCACACACACACACACACACACACACACACACACACACACACACACACACACACACACACACACATATATATATATATATATATATATATATATATATATATATATATATATATATATATATATATATATATGCTTGCTGCGAATTAATACTGCACATATTTCATCTCGTGGATGAAAATATATCTGTTATTAACTCGTCTGAAGCAAATATACTCTTTGTTATGTTTGATCTATATGGTAGCAGGAAAAGAAAGAGTTTCTGCAAAATACCTTAGACATGATGAAAACATTCGCACTGCCGCCTTGGAGACGCTGTAGTCTGTACATCCAGGTATTCCACACAGGCCGACCACGCTGCTTACGTTGACGATTCTGCCACGTTCCTTACGTATCAACGGGAGGAACGCTAAGGTAACGGAGATGGTGCCAAAGAGGTTGACGTTGCTAACGTTTTCAAAATCTCCCACTGTCAGAAACTCAGTCGGGCAAAAATTAGGCATGATTCCGGCATTGTTCACCAAACCCCATAAACCTGAATATACATAGACACATTTTCATGCTTGATTTATGAAGAAGCATATGGAAGCAAATTGGCGCTGAAGGTACTGTTTATATCTGTTTCTATCTGTAACATTTAACTTAGTATATTGAAAATCAACTTACATTCGCAAAAGAAGCAAATGACTATATTACAAATTCACTTTGCTACGTTAACCAATCAACTAACATATTTTGTAAATTCAACTTAATTATGCAACAAATTTAAATCCGATAGATTCGATTTTACTTCAGTTGAAAAAATGACATTTCAAAATAGTAATCTGAATTTGAAACGTAGCAATCTGAGTTTTTAACGTACATATGTTAAATTTTCAGTATCCTGAGCTGCAGCGCCGAGTTCTCGATACGAAAACTCTTGTCCGAACTGTCTTCCGTTAGCATAATGATCATTGTAATAAGAGTCTAATTTATCTTCTTACAGCATGTGGTAGAAGTTCACCTAGCCCCAGACGCATTCAAAAGTATTCGTTTTACGCATTTTTCTACAATCTGTTTTCACCATACTAGCGCTGTCACAGCTATGCTGATAATCAAAACCTGTGTGCTACTAAAGAGAGAATAAATCCTGATTCATTTATCAGGTTAATTTAATCACAAATTCAACGAAATATTAGTGCGTGTATGAGCGCATATATTCGAATTTAATGGATCAACTTAATAACATACTGCATTAGGGGAAATTTCTGCGTTAAGTTTTGCTAATTTTCCTGTTTAAAAAATGTGCATGTTTATATTTCACGAGTTTGTAATTTTCCAATTTTCATTTTAGTGGCATTATTCAGAGCTCAATCAGTCGCAAAAGTCGCGAAACCGAAACCAAGCGAAAGTTTCCACTGTACAATCAGTATAGGCACAAACAGAGAAAATGTATAATTAAGAGGTCATTTCTCCGTAAGTTTTATAATAAATGTTCTTCATTACATGTATCAGATAAGCTGATTTTTTTAATTGTGGTTTTGTAGTATTGATATTTAATTCAGTGTATGATGTATTTATTGTATGTGACTTATAGTTGAGAGATAGATTTAATAAGAATGAAATAGTTTTCACTAATGCTGTGTAAATGTGATTTAAAGTATAACCGTGCTAGTTTATTATAAAAACTAAATATGTCCTCCTGAATAAAATTTTCTTCTTCTTCTTCTTTTTCTTCTTCTTCTTCTTCATTTTCTTCTTCTTCTTCTTCTTCTTATTATTATTATTACGTTGTTATTGTAGTTCCTGATGCAACAACGAACGTCGAGTTCTCATTATCTCTTTCCTTGAACTCAATTCTGAAAGCTGAAGCAATGATTTAACAACAAATAATCTACGCATGTATTCGTTCGATATCCGACATTTAATATCTAAGTTTTAGTGACGAAACATTTTTTGTATGAAAAAAAAGGTCTTATCTAGTATGTCTCGCATTACTATCAAACAATTTAGCATATTAAACAAACTTTTAAAAATATTTCCTCTCAGACAGATTGCGAAAATTACGTCCTGAACGACTAAAAACATTTACACACCATTACTTTCCTATGTCACACGAACAGTTTTATATAACTGAATTTAACTTAGTTGCATACCATTCCTTTGGTAACGGGCTTGGTAATAAAACATTTTGTGTATCTGGCAAAGTTCCTTTCAACATGCTTTCATTTAGCACACTGAGGTGTTCTTTGCGTAAGAATAGTTTTATCTATAAAATAGGATATTGAAAGTTAATTACGGTATTCAGCAGTTAACAAGTAATTTATTTTAGCTGTGTGAATGACTCGGTGTTTTGATTTTATTACAATTTACCTTGGTTCTCGGGCAGATTCTCTTTCACTGTGCTCAACGCATTTTGAACGGATTCCTTATCTGTAACGTCAAGCAGTACTGTCTTAAGACGACTGGAACAGCCATCTCGAAGAGCCTTGGCACTTTCTTCCGTCAAGCACCCAGCAAACACTGGCACGCCTTTGGCGTCCAAAGAACGAGCAACCAAATTTCCGAAACCCGTATCACACCCAGTGATGAAGACATATCGTGAAGAAAGACTTTGCACTCGTTTATTTCTATAAAACTGTTCGAATACCCTCCAGAGAAAGACAAAACAGAAGAACAGCCAAACGTAGAACCAAAACATTATTGAGGAAAAGCTGAATGCACCAGAACGTACAACTGCTCGAACGTTTTCAAAATAATGAGAAATATGCGGCCTGCTGATATTTATTGCTGATTCAATGTAGCCTGTGTAATTCTGATCACATGCACAGAAATTCCCCCTACCCTGATCAAAATTTATGATCTTTGGCCAGACAGACGATAGAGCAGTTTAGATAATTTGACACGTCGGGTTGAGAAGCAGGCCTCGTCCAACATATTTATTGGACCGGGACGAGATAGTAG